>JANHGC010003043.1:32421-45564 GCA_027560395.1 Boaedon fuliginosus | reverse complement strand
CACGGAAATTAGGACCATCTCTAGTCTGCCTGTCTTCCGCAAGGCCGTGAAGACCTGGCTTTGCCATCAAGCTTGGATCTGATCACCTGCTTTACCCATCTCCTAAATGGTACGTCCGGTTGAATGAATGTGTTTTTTGGATTCTTATTGTATAGGATTGTTTTTAACTTGTATTGTTTTTGGCCGCCTCGAGTTCCCCTTTTGGGTGAAGAGAGGTGGGGTACAAATCTAATAAATTATTAATTATTATTTTTAAGGTGGTAAACACACAATTACTCCTTCCTCTTCCTATTTCTCCCACAACAACAACTTTGTGAAGTGAGTTGGGTTGAGAGGGAGTGACTGGGCCCAAAGTCACCCATTCAGCTTTCATGCCTACGGCAGGACTTGAACTAACAATCACCTGGTTTCTAGACTAGTGCCTTAATATCTGGACCAAACTGGCTCCATTGTTTCGTGATGTGCAGAAGTACAATCTCACATTTTTCCTTCCTCGCTCCCTTTCAATCAATTGCATCATCTCTTCTACCCCTGTAGGCATCAAGGAGTTGTACCAGGGTCAACAGCTCTGTGATATCACCCTGGTGGCTGATGGAAGAAGGTTCCCATGTCACAGGTAGGTAACTGTTGTCGATAAATGAATTAAAATCTTCTATACAGTTTCTGCAAAAGAGGTTGTTTGCAGTTTCTTTTTTTAGTTTTCTGGCTTATTCTCAAGGTGATTGAATTAAAAAAAACTTCTTTTGGCGGTCAAAGGGAATATGATGTTACTGCTGATACTGTTCATGTTTACACATCATTCTGTCATTTTGAAGCTTCTGTAATTGCCCATGTCTCTGAAACTGGAAAAAAAAACCTAAATAAGAGGAGTTCCTGTGTAATGTATTTCCTTTGGAATTTAATCCAAATTTAGGAAATGAGATGGAAGTGGGGAGCACTGCAGGTCACTAAAAGAGGGTTGGTCATTGAAAAATAGGATATTTGGACATATTTTTTCATCACTTCCTAATGAATGTAAAAATATCGCATTGTCCCAGTGAGAATTTCAAAGTTCTCTTCTTTGAAAAGTTTAGTCCTCTTTGATCCACTTGAATAAAAACTAGTAAAATAATGTTTGGCCCTAGTAATAACTCATGATGTATTTAGGGAGAACTCATAATTGATGTTGCAATGAAGTAAGTCTTTCAAAAACAGCAACTGTGAGAGGGAACTTGGAGTCCTGGTGGATAAGCGCTTAAATATGAGCCAGCAGTGTGCAGCAGCAGCCAAAAAAGCTAATACTGTATAATCCTTCATTAAACAGAGGCATGGAATCAAAATCATATGAAGTATTAGTACCACTTTATAAATCCTTAGTAAGACCATACCTGCATCCAGTTTTGGTCACCACACTACAAAAAAAAAAGATGTTGCAGCTTTGGAAAAAGTGCAGAGAAGAACAATTAAGATGATTAAACACCTGAAGATTAAAAATATGAAGAACATTTGCAGGATTTGGGTTTGGCTAGTCTAGAGAAAAGAAGGACCAGGAGTGACATGATAGCAGTATTCCACTATTTGAAGGACTGCCACAAAGAAGAGGGAGTCAACTTATTTTCCAAACCACCGGAGGGCAGGACAAGAAACAATGGATGGAAACTAATCAAGGAGAGAGAATACCTGGAATTAAGGGGAAACTCCCTAACAGTGAGAAAAATTAACCAGTGGAATAGCATGCCTTCAGAAAATTTGGGTGCTTCATCACCAGAGGTTTTTAAGAAGAGACTGGACAGCTACTTGTCTGAAATGAAATAGGGCAGGGGTATCAAAAACTCACATCGTCACATTGATGTCACATGATGTATTGGGACTTTTTCCCCCTTCGCTAAACCAGGCGGGGGGAGGCCAGCATGTGACGCATCCGGCCCATGGGCCGTGAGTTTGACAGCCCTGATATAGGGTCCCCTGCTTGAGCAGGGGGATGGACTAGAAGACCTCCAAGGTCCCTTCCAGCTCTATTGTATTTTATTCTATTTATATGGCAGAAGTGTGCTCTTCAGATTGATAGATTCTAATCCTAGCAGCAATATTTAGAAGAGTTGGAACTCAAACAACATCCAGATACTCACTGGCTTCTCAGATTTCTTAGAGGATCTATCCACAAAGAGCCCACCAAAGTTAAATTGGCCCACAGAAAATAACTCATGGTAATAGAATTATATGGGGAATATAAAGTAGATTAGATGCAATTACTCTTCCATCTAGCTTATGGTCGCCTGCAACTTAGACCAATTGGAAGGTCTCTGCTGAGTCTTTCTTGATCCTGCTTTTTGAGATCTTGGAGATACTGTGAATTAAACTAGAACAATTTTCTTGCAAAGAGTGTGCACTTTTCCACAATGATTATTATTTTTTTGTCTTTCTTCTGGTTGCTTCTCCGTCAGAATACTCTTAGCTTCGGTCAGCCTCTACTTCCAGCGCATGCTCACCAGCACCTTCAAGGAATCACGGGAAGGAGAAATTGTGCTCATGGACTTATCTGCCACTTGCCTCCAGAGCCTCCTGGATTATGTCTACACTGGGGAATTGCTGCTTCTCGGGGAAGAGGCAGAAGAGCTGTTCACTGCAGCCAGTAGGCTTCAGATTACTTCTGCACTAGATATTATCACGAGGTATAGGAAGGAGTCTAAATCAGTTTATTTACATGTCCAAATCAGTAAAGATGATTATTTTTATAGGCCTTAAGATCTTGCTCCTAATGTGTCCAGTTAAATAGTTCCGCATGAAACCCTGCTTCTGGACATTGCCCAGAAATACCAGGATTTTGGTAACTTCTGGAAGTATTGAGCTACCACACGTACAATCCTTTGTGTTGTTGGCCAAACTAGCTGGCACCGAGAGGAATAGAAACCCAAATTTCTGCACAATAGACTGCCCTAGGATGCCAGCAGACATTGTTTAATTGCTATGTTCCTATGTCATGATGAAATCCATTTGGGGAATCACATCATTTTGTAGGAATCTGTGTTTTCGTTGCTAAAGGTTCTATCAATCACATCCAATACCTCTTACAGATCTTCCTAATTTACATAATTCCTTTTAATTTATCATTTTGTTTAAAAGATACATGCACTGCCCTTTGAGTATCAGAATTACTTGGAGAAGTACGATAAATACAATAAAAACTAATCTAATCAGAATATAACAAGCAATTACACAAAATGAGACTGAGTGTTCAAGTTCATTTTTACCAAAGTCTATTATGTCCCCTCTCTTCCTCTTTATAGATTTCTCAGAGAAACGATTTCCATGGAGAATTGTCTGGAGCTTTATGTGCTGTCATATTCCCACAACCACCGACCTCTACTCCACTCAACGTCAAGCTACATTGCTTTTCACTTTGAACATCTCTCAGAGCTTCCTGCTTTCTTGTACTTGGATGTTGGGATCCTGATTACCATTATTGCTTCAGAAATCCTGGTTGTGGACTCAGAACTGATTGTGTACAGAGCTGTGCGCCGTTGGGTCACCTATAACCTTGCGGAGCGTCTCCCAAAGTTTGCAGCACTTATGGATTATGTTCGGCTTCCCCTCTTGACCCCAGAGGAACTTGCTGAGGTCCGGGCTCAAACAGAAGAATTTTATGAGTGTGTGCGTCTCCCCTGGGAGGAGCTTAGTGTGGAAGAAAGGTTGTGGGCAAGTAGAGGGCTGAGGCATGGCATGTATCATGAAGGAATGGTGTGCGTGGGTCTCCCAAAATGGAGTGAAGTCAATTTTGAGGATGAGAAGTTGGATTCTCACGTGCATTTCTTTGACCCCTCCATTGATCAATGGGATCAGCTCCCTGACCTGAAATCAGTGACATCTCCCAGTTGTACCTCCATGGGCCATAAACTCTACATATCGGGTGGGCAGCATTTAGATAGTTCATATTCTGACAACCTACTTGTATATGATACTCTTGGGGGCTCCTGGTCCCAGCTCCCCTCCATGTCCACAGGTCGAGCTTGGCATGCTTTCCTCGTATGCAAGAAAAAGCTATATGTTGCTGGTGGCTGGGATGCTACAGGGACACTGATAAGTGCAGAGGCGTATGACTTGGAGCAAGAAGAATGGATAACCATCTCTAGCCTTCCCTTTGCACTGTCCTATTTTGCTTCCACAGCACTCAGGAGCAAACTCTATCTCATTGGTGGAGAGATGGGCGACTCTGACTTGCCAGTTCCCCACAAGGGATTCCTGGTTTATGATGTCCTATCAGGAGCCTGGTCCCAGATCCCCACAGCCTTGGAATTTTATGAAGCCAGTGCCGTCACGTTGGGCAGCAACATCTTTGTGGTTGGTGGGCTCTCTGGAGAGGATACTCAAGGAATCCGCCACTTCACCCAGCGTTGTATTTGCTTGCTCAGAGATGGTACAACCAACCCTAACATCTCTGTCCCATTGCTTCCCATAGCTATCTCTTACCCTGGTGTTGCCTGCTGGAGGAAGAGGATCTATGTCTTTGGAGGAGACAGCAACAACCGTTATTCCAGCATTATCCTTTACTGGGAGCCAGGCCAAAACTCCTGGACCCAGTGCTCAGCAAGCCTACCCGATCCTAATTATGGGGCATTTGGGTTTGGCTGCATACCACTTAAGGTGCCGCAAAAACACATCCTCAGCATCTTTCATAGGGGATCTGCCACAGCAGTCACAGAGCACGCAACCTGCAGTTAAGTGTGCTACATGGCATCCCACCTACTTGGCAACCATTGCTGCTGTTTTTCATGAATGAGCTAATATTTAAAAAGGAGAGATCGGAAGGCAAATGTCTGGTGGTTATCTTAGATCACAGTATTAATTCAGACCTCCCCTATGGCCAACCAAATCAGCTTCTGCCATTTTCGACTTGAACAAGGCATTTTGACTCTCATCATTCCCCTTTCTAGCTCTTTGATTTCTCCAAATCTTTGCATCTGCAACTCACAGAGCCCAACATTTTGTACATCTTGCCTCAGTTCTCTGGGTGAGTTTTCTTCTATTTCAGTCAAACTGACATTCCAATTACTGCAGGATGTGGGAAATCAGGGCGACTGCTGAAAATTGTGATGTTTCATATTCTCTGCTTTATAAATATTCTCTGAAATGCAAAATTTCAACCAACAAGTAGATGCTCTAACTGTACTTCAGTCTGTTTATTTTCAAGCTCCAAAGCTGTGTACAGACTGCACTAAAATCTCTGGACCAGCTTATATTCTGCTTCCTGATGCATTGTTTTGCTTTAGGTATTATTAGTGTGAAATATTATATGAGAGTCCTATATTGCCCAGAAAAGGGTCCTTCAGAGAAGGTTCTAGGCCCCTCTAGGCTCTTCCTCCACTCAGGGATGGATCCAAAGGCAACACAAAATTGTGTCAAAGAACTAAGAGAGTTTGCAAAATAGCTATGGAAGATGTATAGAGAATACTGAAAACAACAGGGCTAGAAAGGCCAAGGAGCAAGAAAGAAACAGGAGATGGCAGAGTATATGATTTTCGTATTTTGAGCCACACACAGTGGAAAGTCTGCTAACAGAGGAAGTTTATAGAGGAGAAGCAAAAGACTGGATCAATCACCATGGAAAAGGATGGAGCCAGGCAAAGTGCCAACTCTTAAAGCAACATAGCTTCTGAACAGAAGCAGCATTTCTGACAGCTGATTGCCCCATGATGTCTGTTTCCTTTACTATAACCAGCAGCTACTGACTATCCTTTGTGATAGTCATCTTGATAGGAGATGACAAGCAGCTGCAGCTGTTCCTTTATTCCATGCTGTCTGCTCCTTTCCCCTATCTATGGAAGGAGGCAGAGGGATCAAATTTAAAGTTATGCATTCAATGCACAGATAGTATAGAAACAATTCCGGTCTGTGCTACTTTTTGAATCTCTTTGCCTGTTTGTGGGCTTGTAGAATATTGGCCTGAAGATCAAGCTGCATCTGCCAGAAATATTTACTTGTTTCCCTGTGGTTGTTTTATAATAGGCAAACTTGTCCAGAGAGCCAAGCAGATACTTCCTGAAGCGAGGTATTACCTGCCAGCATTATAATATAGCATGCTGATCTAACTTCATGTTATGTGTGGTCAGCTTAAAAAATAAGTGGCAGAACCGAAGTAGATGCTAGCTATAACTGGATTTTCATTGATCTAGAACTGTATTAAAACTGTTCTAAAAATGCCTTTTGGTCATGTCTTTTTTTTTCTGGATTTGGGGTGCAAAAGTGCCTGATAATAGAATCCCTTGTTATTCCATATAATTATAACTGTTTTGTTCTTAGACGTTCATTTGGATTCTCTCCATCGCCTGCCCCCCACACACACCCAGACTGCTATTTGTGCACTGCAATAAACCAATATGTGGCATAAGCACATGCTTGATTTCAATACAATTCTTTCTACTAATGCTAAATTGCAGAGCTTGCATCCTGGTAACAAATGAAATGGGACTCGGATCCATCTTTTATTATTTTTTATTATTTTTTATTATTTTTTATTATTTTTTATTATTTTTTATTATTTTTTATTATTTTTTATTATTTTATTATTATTTTTTTATTATCCAATCTTTTATTATTTCATAAGTAACTCAAGGCAGCAAATAGGCATAATAGTCTCTCCTCCTCCTCTTTTTCCCCACAACTACAACCCTGTGAGGTGGGTTAGGCTGAGAGAGAGTGACTGGCTCATAAGCTATCCACTCGGCTTTCATGGCTAAAGTAGGACTGGAACTCACAGCCTCCTGGTTTGACCAGTTTAACTCTTATAGTAATCAAAATCACCTCTGCACTATCTCAGAGTGAATTCTGTGTATTTGAAGGCCCTAATTTAATAGCCCTTAAAGAAGAGCGAATGAGTTCAAAAAGCATTGGGGTCGTCCTAATGGCCTTTTGAGGACCACTTTGGTGATGATGTCCTCACATCCAACTCTAGGTCAATAACATAGTATTAAGAAGATTCATTTGTACTGAATGCAAACCCACCACAAGCTCAACACCACTGTTGTTTTTTTTTGTAGCACACATTCTCAATACTGTATTATATCCCTGCATGTGAAGGGTAAAGACAAGAGCGGACTGAAAGAGTTTGAATTCGCTACAGAGATTTTCCAAGCTAATCTGGGAAAGCAGAACACTCCATCCCATAATTTTCTCCATTGTTGTCCAGTGCCAGACATAAACACCGAAAATGTTTTCTGGGGTCACTTTGTAGTGAGGTTCCCTCTTTAAGTTTTTTCCCCTCCTGTTTTTATGCATGTTCACAGGTCCCTAAGCCTGTCATCTCCCTCTTCTGTACGTGTCAGGCACTGTTTTAGTTTACACAGATGACATTCAAGCCCAAATTCTGGAAATAAAGACGATTTAATGCACTAGAAATCATCAGGAGTGGAATGCAGGCTGGAGTGAATCAGAGCATGAAGAACCCACCCACCCTTAATGTGAAAGTAAGTAACATCCATCCAAGCTGTGTTATTTCCCATGGGATGCACCCATGAATGCAGGCGTATCTGGCTGTATATCCTCTCTGTATTCTGCCTAACTAGTCAACCAAACAGGATGGGATGAGAGGAGATAGCTTGGGTCCAGTTGCCTTGGAAACAGCAACATTTCTCTTGCCATAGCTCTGCAATTAGTTCTGTAGAGTTTTTTTGCAGGGGGGGAGTGTCACCAAAAGAAAGCGTTCATGATCACACATATACAGTATTCTTTCTTTTCTAGCTCAGCACTGAGTCAAGCAGAACCGTTCCTCCTCCTGTTTCTCCCAAAACTTTAGGCGCTCACCTTTCAGAAGGTTGGATACATCCCTGCTTGGATAGATTCCAGCGAGTCAAGTCCTAGTTCTCCTCGCTAAAAGGAATACGCAAGATGTTCCTGCTTGATGCTTTGAAAATCTATGAAAAGGAAGAGCGGAAAGTGTAAATGCTCCCACGCTTCACATATCGCCCTAAAATTGAAAATTCAAAAATTGGGATTTAGATTTCTCAGGCAGGCTTTAAGTTCTGCATTTTCTTGTCCAGGAAGGCTGTTGTTTCTTACAGTGACTCAGGAAAACAATATAAGTGGAAGAGGGATAAATCCGCAGCATTTAGAAATGTAGAAGATGTTGCCCACTGATCCTTCGGGACAAATCTCTGGGGATGACACCGGATTTATTCTATACCACAAAAAGTGCAAAAACCTTAAAGCTTCCCAGTCTAGACTATAGCCTGGATTTCCAAGTACCGATCGGATCTAGGACTAAAGGCAAGGACTGAAGGCTGGGAATTTGTGGAATTACAATTTAGACTTGATGTAAGGACCAAAACCCGCTTGTCAACTTGATGTTTTCAAGACCTACTTCATTAGCTTGAGAGCTGCCACAATGAAACCTTTTCACACACCAAGACCTTTAATGAGTCCCAAAAAATAATAAAAAAAAGGCACAGTATGCTATTAACTCTTTTAAAAAAACCTACTGTGAAATATTGCGCTACACAGAGCCTTTTCACTTTGGCCAATTATCTGGGGTATTTTTTCATTGATCATTTGGTTTTATTACTGGGTTGATATGTAATATATGTTCAAAATCATACTTAAGAAGATATAACCTAAGAAACCCATTCCATTAAAAGCTACTTGAGTCTAGCTTTTCCTTTTTACTACTCTTCTTTCAGAAAACACTAGATATTTTTCCCATCTATCTTTTTCCATTTGTTCTTTGTTCTTTTCTTCTCTCTTTTTCCTTGTTGACCATCATAGGGAGATGGTTCAGATCTGGCACTCCTTCTTGGTCCCCATCCTCCAATCCACTTCCTGTGGTCAAGGTTCCCCTCCCTGATGACCATGCCTGACCATTGAGAGCACCCATCACCAAGTACAACAGCAGACAGGGGTTCCTAGGGTTGGTATCAACTCTGCCATTTGGCTAACCAAGCCTACCTCTTGATAGAGCTGCTTGTTGAAACATCAGGACACTCATCTTTTCAGGGTTTACTTAGCTTCAGGCTGGATGCCAACATCTTGATGGATAGTATCCCCAACATTAACTGAGCATTGTTGGAGGCCACAGGACATCATCTGGACACCACATGTAGCTAGGAGCTGAATGTTGGAGTAATGTTTAAAGCAGGGATCTCCAAACTTGGCAAGTTTTAAGACTTGTGGACTTCAACTTCCCAAATTCCCCAGCTAGTCATCCTGGCTGAGGAATTCTGGGAATTGAAGTCCACAAGTCTTAAAGTTGGCAAATTTGGAGATCCCTGATCTATAGCCTCAGCAAAATCAGCAGTGTTGAATTAGTAACAAGATATTGATTCTGCATTCTATGTATGTAGATGGATCTAGCTTGATGTAATTTTAAGTATTGGTTCGCAGAGTGAAGCAGTGGTTTCCATGGTGCAGTTTCTAATATACTTGTTAACTAAGCACATACTCATTTTCTTCTTTTTCACAACGAGAGATCAAGTAATGAATGAAATTATCTGATAGTGGCTTGGTACAGCCAATTTAATTGAACCACATGATATTATAGAGTACCGAGAAGCTGATCCTGAAGCCATTCTACCAGTTTCAAGAATCCCATAGCTAAAGCAAACACTCCAGATTAACAAAGTTAATATTTAAATCAAGTAGGCAGCCAGGGCCCCTGTTTTGCAAAGGATTGCATAATCTGTTGGAAGGACAGATCATTCCAAGCATTGTCTAAAGATGAAAACAGCTAAGAAGAGGAAAGACATGGAAGTTGTCCACACGGAATGAGCAACTGGACAGCAAGACCAGTCCACAAGCAGGGGAATCACAGTCCTGTGCAATCCACCATGAAATGTACTTATTTTCAGTTATAATCATCGGGGTTCCAAGGGTATATCTATACATCTAAATGCTAATTTGATACAGATCTAGAATTTTTTAATCAGCTTGTTTGGTTAATGTTCAAAGGATCATTCTAAAATAGATGCAAGCAGAATGAAATTAATCCTCAGGAAGTAGAGGAAGACATATTAAAAGTGCCAGAGGTTACTGATATATCTGACAGAACCCGGACATGAACTCATAACTGAGTGAAATTTATTTCAAACATATTTAGTCCTTGAGTTACAAGCATAATGGACCCTGCTCATCATGGTCATAACTTGCAATGGTCATAAATCAGTTCACCCATGAGATCAAACCAATTTCATGAACTTTTTTACGGTGGCCGTCAAGCCAACACCGTTGCTGTAAATTGAACCCCTGATTTGCAATGGGCTGGTTTTGCTAAAAATAAATGCTGGTTTTTGGCAAAACCATTGTAAAATGTGATCACATGACTGCAGGGGGCTGCAAACGGCTGTAAATGCAGTCTGGTTACCAACTGCCTGAAGTGCAGCCACGTGAACATGGAGGAGCAGTCGTCAGAAGTTTGAATCCAGGTCACAAGTACCCTCCAGGTAGGTCCATTGCAATTTCAAACACTTGCTAAGTGGCTGGTCACAGGTTAAGGATGACCACCTCTCCACCCACTTAACACTGCTCTTTACACACAATACAATCAACAGAAGGGGGAAAGCCTATAAAAGAAAAGACCAATAAAAGATATAATCTTGTTAGCTTAGACTAGAACTCTACCAGAGTTCTACAAAATGTCCCTAAAGTCTTAGTGTAATTTAAAAAAAGAAAACTTTAAAACTTCTTCAAGAGTTGAAGAAGCTTCTTAGATGAGAAGCAATATGTCTTCAAAGAAAAATCAAAAAGTCCCATTGCCTCTTGAAAAAAGTAGCTTTGAGACAATCGTGACCTGGATGACTGAGAATCGCCATAGAATTTTAAACAACCCTAAGACTTTTGAGATCTTATATATCTATAAAAGAGAAGTGGGGTGGGGATGTGTTTGTATGTGCTCTATACAAACTTTCAGCCCTGCACCAATCTAGCTCAAACTTGGCAGGTAGATAGTTAATGTAATAAGATCAGCACTGTTGGAGTCACCAAAGGTTAGGGGCCCTTTTTGCCCCCCCAAAAGGGGGCAAAGCAGACACTCTTAATGAACAAGGAGCAACCCTCTACTGAGCATGTGCAGTTTTCCCTCCCTCTACTGAGTGTGTGTAGTTTTCAAACTGAGGCTCCATATTCAAACTGAGGTGCCATATTCAAACAGTGCTCAAACGGAGAAGACCGTCCCACCAAGTAAGGTCACCTGTGACATGTGGGAGGGACAGTGGGGGCTTCAGAAGGCCCACAAATGCTGCGGCACAAATATACTTCTTTAAAAAAAAACCCGAGCAAGGCCAGGTTATCAGCTAGTACTCTATTGATTAGAGATCAGTTTAATCACTGCTTACTGAGCTATCTTCCAACCATCTTCCACATCCTACTGTTCATCCTATCTTTTGTGCTATTAGACTCAATTCCAGCCTGCCAGATCTTACAAAGCTTTGGCCGCAGAGTTTGTTCCCCAGTCTGGACAAGTTGCTTTGATGTCAGAGATGCGATTGAAGTCCCTGCCTGATGCCATAGAATTTCACTCTGCCTCACTGGTGCTTTTTTACTTCTTTAAATCTCATGCCATGTCTGGATTCAAAGAGGTGATGCAAGTAGAGCAGAAGTTGATGAAGACCGATCCATTTCTCAAGATGATTTTGTTCATCTTTGAAACTCTTTGATGGAGCAGCAAGAATAGAGAAAAAGTTAGCTGTCCCCAGGTTCTTGAATGCATTGGTCAGACCTTCAGAGTTGTGTCTAGTCTGGGTCTGGAGAATTCAGTTGGAATGGAACAAATGCACAGAAGGGGAATGAAGATGATCAAGAGGTTTAGAAACTAAGCCCTACGAAGAAAAAAGTTTAAAGGATCTAAATATATTTTCTCTTGGGAAGAGAAGCTAAGTATTGACGGTGAAGGAAGAATAGGACTGCTGTTCAGTTCCACTGTCAACTCTGAAGCTGGCCTGATTGAGGCCATCTTTGCTGAGGGATAGGGAGGTGGGAATAGAGATAGCTGGAATTTTGTAGCCAAAACAAAATAATTTCCCCTGAGAACCAAGGTCATTCCCACAGGTGCCTGAAAGAGGAGGAGTGAAGTTTCTAAGCAGCGAGACAGCACCTTGATTGGACCATGTGACTGATTGTTTGGGAAAGGGAGAATAACTTTTACTTTTAATTAGGTGAAAACCATAGGAACCTTTTCACCAGTCTGTGCCAATAGAATATGTCCTTTAAACCTGTTCTTTGAAGAATTAGCTTGCCTCAGAGTTCTGCTTGCTATGGGCGTATTACTTGGAACCCTGACATCCACCTCTTCTAATTCTTCATGGTGTAATTTATTTCATTTTAACTGGACAGGCTGTTAGCAACTGTTTCTTTAAATTTTTGTATACTCCTGCCATGGGCATTTTGTCTTTTCTCAGCCTCATGTTATTGTTTTTTTAAATTCCCATTAGGATCTTCTCCAATTACTTTTGCTTTTGCATTATCGGTAATGCAATGTTTTGTCTAAATTTATCACTGCCTTTTCTCAGGTAGCAGGCAATTCTTTGTTTCATGGCTACAGTCATCACCCCCATGAATTTTTAAATGCAGAAGATAAAAATCTGTTACACTTCAGCTTCTTCGCCACTTATTTGCATTACATCAGCATTGCCTTTAAAAGTTTTTTTTTGAAATATTGATCAGTAAAAATGTCACACAAAAATAGGTCATTGTCTGTTCTCTATTGTTCTTGTGTTTGGGACACAGAAAAATAGATTTAGATTCTGACTGAATGTTAGGGGAAAAAATCCTAATAGTAAGAGTAGTTTGATAATATAATCTAAAACCCAGAGAGGTGGATGAGCCACCATTCACTGAATGCATCCAAGCAGAGGCTGGACAACCCTCTATAGAGATGCATTGATGCTGATTATTGAACTGAGCAGGGAGTTGGGTTGATGGCCTAAACACCCATTCAAATGTATGACTGAAACTTGTTTTCTAGTATCTACAATAATAAATTCAGGATGACGTTTGGCTCACATGGATTGCAAAACCTACCTATTGGGAAACCATATTCCAACAATTCAAGGTGCTAGTAACAACTTATAAAGCCCTTCATGGCTTAGAGCGGGATATCTTCGAGACTGCCTGCTGCTACCTTATGCCTCCCAGCGCCCAGTAAGATCTCACAGGGAGGGCCTGCTCCGAGTACCGTCAGTCAGG
>JANHGC010003041.1:77609-88491 GCA_027560395.1 Boaedon fuliginosus | reverse complement strand
TAGATAGAGAGAGAGAGAGAGAGGTGCAGATGATAGCCTCAATAATTCCTCTGTAGAATTGTATCATCAGCTTTTTGGGCAGTTTGAGCTTTTTGAGTTGGCTGTACCTGACCACACTCATAAATGGATACATGGGGGTTGTGCATGCGTGCACGGGGGTCATGCATACACTTTCGGGACACAATGACAAAAAGGTTCACCATCATTGGAGTAGGGGGTGACATGATAGCAGGAATTCCAACATCTAAAGGACTACCACAAATAAAAGGGAGTCAAGCTATTCTCCAAAGCTTATGAAGGCAGGACAAAAAGCAATGGGTGGAAACTAATCAAGGAGAGAAGCAACCAAGAACTAAGGAGGAAATTCCTGACAGAACAATTAAGCAGTGGAATAATTTGCCTCCAGAAGTTGTGGGTGCTCAAATATTGGAAGTTTTTAAGAAGAGATTGGGAAACCATTTGTCTGAAATGGTATAAGGCCAGGTTGGCAAACCTATGGCACTCATGCCAGAAGTGGCACACAGAGCCATCTTTCTGGGCACATGTGCTACCGTTGAAGTGGGGCCGCCCACCCGCCCAAGCTCTATAGCGGTTTGTATTACCTTGGTTGGAATCACAGCTGATCTGTGTTTCAGGTCTGGAGTCGCGCATGCATGCGTAGGGGAGCAGGGGAGGGTTGCGCTTGCATGCGTGGGGGATGGAGGGGACTCCCCCACCCCTCATACATGTGCATGCAATCCCCTCCCCCTGTGCATGCGCGCACGACTCCAGACCCAAAACATAGCTGATCCGATAATCAGCTATGCTTCCAAACTAGGCAGAGGGGAAGGCGAGGTGGGGTTGGAGGGTTGCACGCACACATGTACACACCCATAGGGGGGTGCAGGGGCATGCGGCTGTGCACACACACACACACGTGCACAGACTTCCGGCACGTAGAGTGCCAAAAGGTTTGCCACCACTAGTATGGGGTTTCCTGCCTGAGCAGGGTGTTGACCTCCAAGATCCCTTCAAACTCTGTTCTTCTGTTAAGTGTCTCTGAGTGAACAATGCTGAACAGGCTGCTATATGTTTATTCTAGAAAGTAGCTGAAGTGTTAGGTTAAAAACACATTGAATGCATCAAGAAAGGCACTGTATATTACAGACAGGAGCTTCTCAATGAATGCTAATGACTATGTCACTCAAACAAGTCCTAGCTGATGACTCAGAACCAAGATTCAGATGTGACATGCCATAACTCTTGAACTTCCAGGGAGAGTGAATATTACTCTTACTTATTCTTGTTATAATGGGATAAAATCGGGATTGAAAGTTCATTACGAAAGCAGCTGTACATGCCCATTGGTAGTAGCTAGGAAAGAGTGACAGCAAATTTCCTCATCACCCCAAATTGATAGCAATTTCAGCCTCCCTTTTTATGTTAAAAATGTGAATACAGAGTCGATGTTCAGTTTCATAATTTTCTGTCCTTTAACTAGAATATATCAAAGATCAAAAGTGAAAAGTGGGGGGGGGAGACCATACAAGCACATATAGCATGCAGATTTATTTTTCACTGTGACTTTCCTGCTTCAGTCTTCAAGCTAAGAAGCAGAATTTCACTCTGTTGTATGCATTGCATAGTAGATACGGTAGATAAGTTTTGTACTATAAGAAAAAGAACAACATAGAATTCATTTAAATGGTCAAGAGATTGCTGCTAGAAGAGGCAAAGAAAATTTCTGGTCCGTTTTCAAATAAAATGCACACTATAAAAGAACCTGTGATTGATTCAACTTCTTCTATGCAATTCAGATAAAGAGTGTGTGCTATAGGAACATTACCTATTATTATTTATTATTTATTATATTTATACCCTGCCTCTCTTCCCCAGTCAAGGGGAACTCGAGGCGGCTACAGTGTGGTAAGTAACAAGATGATTGCTCATGTGGTAAGATGCTGGGCTTGCATACCACTAAGGGCGGCAGCTCGGCGGTTCAATTCCCAAGAGCTATTAAAACTGTCTCCTGCTTGGGCAGGGGGTTGGACTCAATGACCTACAAGGTACCTTACAACTCTGCTAATATATTACAGTGTGTCAGCCCTGAAGCCAAATTGGAGCATCTTCAAGGCTGCCACAGTGTGGCCGCTTGGAGCCGTGGGAAAGGGAAGGGAGCATAAAGATAGCTGGGCAACTTATAGCCCAAATAATAATAATAATTAATAATTTATTAAATTTATACCCCGCCTCTCTTCACCTGAAGGGAACTCGAGGCGGCACAACAATACAATTTAAAAACATAAATCTATACAATGATAATATTAAAAACTCAGTCATTCATCATTCACATCATCTACAGGAGGTGGTAAAAAAGTCGGTGGTCAGGTCCAAGCTTGACGGCAAGGACTCAAAGCTAATTCCCTGCTTGATTCTTCCACTGCCTAGCTGGGCAATTCCCAATAAACAGGAAGACTAGAGACTGCGACTTAATTTAACTGACCGGGGAAATTAGGCGGGGTATAAATAAAATTAATTAAATAAATAAATAAATAAACTATTACTATTCCAAGGGACTGTTTTCCATTTGCAAACAACTGTTCTAGAGTGTGGGGATCCTTCTGTTTCTATATTGTGTTCAAAAACTGTTGATTTTCACTTTGTTGTTGTTATTAACATCATCTCATACAAACCAAAGACAAGTTCCTTGTGTGTCCAATCACACTTGGCCAATAAAAAATTCCTATTCTGGCTTCTGGGGGCACTTCCGGTGATACTGGAAGCAGAAGCCATGAGCTCTGCGGCTGCTGCTCCAGGACTGGCAGTCTGAGGACCCAGAAGAGGGTCTAAGCCTGTCGGGAGAGATAGGCAAAGCGGAGGAGCATGGGAGGAAGGGGAAACACCAATCCCCTCCCCACCTCCCGGGAGCTCTTAGCTAGGACCAACTGGGACGGCCACCAAGATGGCAGCTACTTAGCTGGAACCCCCTGGGCAAACGAATGCTGGAGAGGGAGGAGGAGAAGAATTGAAACAAATCCAACAGTGGAAGGACAGGCGAGAGGAGACGGGCGAAATAACTACAACTGTAAGAGAAAATTTAAATTCGGGATAAAGAGGAGGTGGCTGTACTTACTAACTTAAAAGGCGAACTGAAAGCAGACAACCGGAAAATAAGGACAGGGTGTCAATTCCAAGTTGCCTGCCCCGACACTGGAAGGAATCTGACTGAAGCTCCAGTTGCAACATAATTGACTTGAACTGAACTGGCTGTGGACTCTTGGCTCTCTTAAAATATGGATATGATTAAAGAACTGGGTGTGATGCAGTATGGACTTGAAAAGATTTTAGATAAAGTGGATGAGTTTGAAAAGCTTGGAAATGAGATAAAAGTACGATATCAATCATGTTAAAGCAAATGGAGGAGAAAGAGCAAGACTCTGTTAAAGCTGACCAACCAATGATGATCAGAGCCGAGGAGACGGAGGAAAAGGTGGAGCTGATGGACGAAGAAGAAGACATGAAGAAGATGGCGGGAATAGAGGAGAAGGAAAAGGAGCATAATGGAAAAGATGATATTGGACATATTTTTTGAGAAGTAAAAAAGGAGTGGTCTCCGAGACGCATAAATAGCAGAAAATTTTAAAGAAATACAGGCTGGAACAAAGGAGGGAGAGGGTGTCAAGAGGGGGAGGAAAATGTTAATGAGAATATATAGAAGAAAGAGAGAGAAAAGTGATGGAGCAGAAAGGGAGGAGGAGGGGGGGCAACAAGAAAGGAAGGAACCCCACGAAGAAGAAAAAGAGGGATGAGGGATAGAAAGAATTTGAATCGATGGGAGAAATGTGATATGCATTTTTTAAAAAAAAATGTTTTTCTTTACCTTTTATTTCCTTTCTTCTCTTTTTATAAGAAGGCTTTTTAAACAAAAACAGTTAAATATTAAATTTTAATGACCATTAAATATTAAATAGGTAGTTAAGAATTAGTGGCGGAATTATGAAATAGATTTTTTAGGAAAGTAAGGCTAAATAAGAGGGGTAATGTATTTTTAGGGGAAATGAAATTGATTTTAAGAGGGGAAGGGAATGAAAGGGATTAACTTCTATATTGTTCTTCCTGTATAGGGATTTAACTGTTGAGTGATGAAATGACAATATATAGGGGAACTTGCCAAAATGTTCCCTCAACTGCCAGCAAACTGCTGGAAATGTGATCATATAAAGGGTACATTCTATCATATGTGGTGGACCTGCCCCATAGCAAAAAAGTTCTGGCAAAAAATTAGAAGGTGGATTCAGGAAATTACAACTAAGAAATTAGAATTGAACTCAGAGGTCTTCCTGCTAGGGATCTTACTGGCTGGATTTGAAAAGGAAGAAGCACACATTATGATGTATATTATAACTGCAGCTAGATTAACTTACGTGCAAAATTGGAAGAATGCAAATCTGCCAACGGATAGAATTGTAATAAAGAAAATGATGGAATGTGCGGAATCAGTGAGAATGGCGATGATAATAAAAGATAAAGGGGATACGGAATTCTTTAAAATTTGGGAAAAATGGTATCGATATGAAAGTAGACAAAGAAATTAGAAAGGAAGATGAGTGGAGATAAAAGCAAAATGTAATAGGATAATGTTTTGATTGTAAATCTATACACAGTAATAGATGTCATGACAAAAACCTGTATCAAATATGAATGAGTGTATATAATCTTTGTTTTTAAAATGAAAACAATAAACTTTTTGTAAAAAAAAAAAAGACAATATATAGGGGAACTGGAGGGGATAGATACTTGGAAATGTGTAAGACCCAGAAACCCTCAGATTGGATTTACGCTATATTGTTTTACTAATATTTTCTATGTTGAAAACAATAAAAATTATTACAAAAAAAGTATTCCTATTCTATTCTATTTTATTCCATTCTATTCCATTCTATCTCATGTTCTGTGTTGTATAATCATATTTGTTTCTCCATTTATCATTTAACAGACTACTCCATGTTTTATCCTTGCATTTTTCCTGATAGGTCCTTGGCATAAGCACTTTTGATATTGCTCAATTACTTTTTTCACTTGTGCAAAGAAACTATTTTTTAAAAAAAATGGCGCTATCCATCCCAAACAAGGCACCTTCATCCTCATTCATGCTTCACAGACACAAATCCATTCATACAGGGCAGACATGTATTATTTAAGAATTTTGTTTATAGTAGATCTAGAATACAAAAACCAATTTGTTAGATGTTATTATTACTTTGATTTTAATCATTCTGTGAAAGATGGGAGTGGGGGGGGGAGTAACAAATCTGAGCCACTTTTTTAAATTGAAACTATTACTGTGAAATTATGGTAGGAAAGTTTATGTTGTTTTTGGTTGTTGCTTCTTATTTTTAAATGTAACTTTTTTCCCAGGAAAGGACAACCATAAGCCAACATAGGTTGAAACATTGGCTTAAGTTATTTAATTTCAAAAAATAGATTTATGTTAATGGAATACATTCAGACTGAAGTCGATGTCTCTTTGGGGCAAGCTACTGTGCAACAGAAGAAAGAGGGATGTTTGGTTTTTTTTAAAAAATATATAATTATTTCATCATTATATAAGATGTCTTAAAGGTGCTTTTTGAAAAGGCAACTGGACTGCTTTTTTCTTGAGGAAGAAGAACAAAACGTTTCACTTCTCATCCACAAGCTTCACCAGTTATGATGGCGGAGCGGGAGGTGGTGGAATGGAAAAATAGGTATGACAGTTGAGATTGGATGGTGGGGGGATGGAACAGTAGGTTCTGACAAGATTTTTTTTGAGGGGGGGGGAATGGAAGGATTATATTTCTTTGCAGTCATCCGGTCATTAGCACTCTCCTTGAGAATTCTTGAGGCCACTTGGGGGTTTATCTTTGTCCTCAGGTTCACCTGAATCAGAGTGCAGTTGGTTGTGGAATTTTCTTGAAACTGCTGCAAGGGCTGTGTTGTAGATTGGAGATTGCAGCAGTTTCAAGAAGATTTCACAAACAATTGCATTCTGATTCAGGTGACTCTCTGGGCAAAGATAAACCTCCAAGTGGCCTCAAGAGCTCTCAGAGAGAATGCTAACAACCAGATGACTGCAAAGAAATATAATCCTTCTATTCCCACCCCCAATCGTCCAGTCAGAACATATCTGTTCATCCCTCCCTCCCTCCTCCCCCCATTATCACAATTGATTAAACTTCTTGGAGGAGAAGCAAAACATTTTGTTCTTCTTCCTCAAGGAAAAAAGTCCAGTTGCCTTTTCAAAAAGCACCTTTGAGACAACTATGTCTTGAATGACTGAGGATCTCCACAGACATTATATAAGGTACAATTTTGTACTCAGAAGTAGCTGCAGAACTATACAGGTCTCCTTATTTTAACCTCAGTAATTGTTTGCTCCCTCATTACTTTTCATGTTAAATGTTCTTCATTGACAAGTAAAACTAGAATCTGGACTTCACAGTATAAATTGCTTCTTTTCTTTTTAGAAGAAACAAATATTTGAAAATTTAGGCTATGCAATTAATAGCACATGCAAAAGTTTTACTCCCTCATTCAGAGATCTTTGAAAAATGTGATTGTCCAGCCCCTGCCAACAAAATACAACTTAGCAAGAAAGAATCCCACTGATTACCATTATTTAGATTTATTGTCAAGAAACTAATAGAATCATAGTTAGAAGGCATGGTGATCTTCTAATGCAATCCTCTGCCCAGAACAGGAATCCTCATATCACCCTACACAAATTACTACCCAGCTTTTGTTTCATGAAGTCCAGTGGTAGAGTATCCACAACTTAAGAAGCAGATTCTTCACTGTTAAAGAGCTCTCACAGTCAGAAAATGGCTCTTGATTTCAAGTTTGGATCCCCTGCTGCAAAATTTCTACACCTTGACCCTTATCCTATTCTCAAGTAAATCCAAACATTTCCCCTATAATTGTACTTTGTATTTGCTAACATGCTTTCTTTAAGCTAAACATACCCAATTTAGAATATGTTTAGGTTAATACTCATGCATACTGTAGACATGGTATGGAGCGGTGCAGTGGCCTAGAGGTGGAGCTCTCGCCTCATGATCAGGAGGGTGTGATTTCGATCTTAGGTAGTGGCAGATATTTTTCTCTGGGCACAATGAGTAATTATCTGCTGCAAACTTTGCATTGATGTCAAGAAGGGCATCCAGCTAGTAAACACTCTGGTCATTCAGTTGCTCCAACTCCACACCAATCTAGCAGATTACAGGGTCATTAAAAGAAAAAAAACTATAGGCATTGTATAGATACTATAATATGCAGAATTTTGGAAACAGAATAAATCAAGTGCCAGCATTCATTTATTATTCATTAGGCTGGAGCCTTTGAGAACCACTCGAATCTGTTGTTTCTAGGAGTGCATCCCAGCCAGTATACTTAGAAACAAAGATGTTTCTCAAAAGTCCTCCGTAAAAACACTCTGACTAATTTCCCTACAACAGGCCCTCTGATAAATAATAATAATACAATAGTCATCACTTAAGGGCAATTAGGAACAGAATTTCCATTACTAAGCGATGCAGTCATAAAGCATGATGTCACAAGACCATGTTGCTTAGGAACGGCAGTTCCAGAAGGCCCCAGTTACAACATTAAGTGAATTTCTGTAGGTTGTTAATTGGGTACCTCATGTGACCATGACTTCTGACTTCCTGTTGGCTTCTTCAATGAGTTTGTTTATGGGAAGCCAGCAAGGAAGGTCACAAATCATAATTGTGATTCAGGGATACCACACTAGTAAAAAATCTGGGCCAGTTGCGAAGTGCCTGGATATGTGATTGCCGAGGTATTGCGATGCCCAGAATTTTGAGGACCACTTATAAGTACCATGTCATAAGTTCAAACAGTCACTGAACAAGTGGTCATTAACCAAGAGCCACTATGTAGGCTAATCAGATATCATGTTTAAGACAAAACAATCATCAAAGTTTTGAAAAAATTTGTGCTTAGGAAATAATTGATCAAATTGTGAAACAGCTAGAAATGTTAAGTTCAGTGTTTATTTTATCTTGTCCTGTTTTAAATGTTCTATTACAATCAGCTTCAAGTGTCTCTAAAGTACTTTATTTCTGTACTTCACATTTGAAGTAAAATATAGATTTCATTTAATTTTCTTAAGATATTTGTAGTAAAGGTAACGTAATTGAAATTGAATATATATATATATTACAGTTCAACTTTTAAAAAATTTATATTCTATACATTGCTTTAGTTTCTCTTGTTTATATTTAATTCAAACTGTTAAGCAACAGATTGTTAAATATAAATTGCATACGAAGATTTTTAAATATGAATATAGCCTCTGTCTCCAGGTCCCAGGAGTTTGCTCACTATATTCTTATAGTCAGTTTATAATGTTTGTTCTGCTTTATCGGTTCTGTCCTTCTCTCTACAGGTCCAATCCAGGTGCAGCAGTAAGGAGAACATCCTCCGAGCAAGTAAGTGTTGTGTCTTTGTATTCCTCTAGTGGAATATAATACCTTCATGATAACTTTTGCTGGCATGACTTTGATGACACCATAGAAAGTGATACAACTGGACTTCTTTTGAAGCTATATGTGAGGAGATCTCAGTAGACAGACTGAAAGATATGCGAAATACTGTATCCAGTGGTCATGGACAGATGTTCTATGACATTTGTAAAGTCATGATTAAAATATGTATTAACGCGTAAAATAAATATTTTGTAAAGACATCACCACCCGTCAGGATATCTAGCAGAAATTTCTGGAAGAGGAGAAAGGCTAGAGAGAACTCGAGAAATACAGTTTTATGTTACATGCAGAAACCTTGGACACACACATTTCTCATCTCTCAAGCAAACCAAAGCCTGAAATTTATTTTCAGTAAGCTGCATATTAATTATATGTATTAACAATAAACTGATTAATTTTAATTAATATTTACTGAACCAAGTTGCTTCATTATTGCATTTAATGCAGTCATTAAAACAGGTTGTCAATAACGATAAACTCTTATTAAAAAGGTAAAGGTTCCCCTCGCCCATATGTGCTAGTCAGTTCCCAACTCTAGGGGGCGGTGCTCATCTCTGTTTCAAAGCCGAAGATCTAGCGCTGTCTGAAGATGGACGTGTGGCCAGCATGACTATACGCCAAAGGCGCACGGAATGCTGTTACCGTCTCACCAAAGGTGGTCCCTATTTTTTTACTTGTAGTTTTACATGCTTTTGAACTGCTAGGTTGGCAAAAGCTGGGACAAGTAACGGGAGCTCACTCCATTATGCGGCACTATGGATTCGAACTGCCAACCTTTCTGATCGACAAGCTCAGCGTTTTACCCACTGAGCCACCACGTCCCTACAAACTGACTAGTTCATGCTAAACTTTGACAAAGTTATATAACTTTCTGTGAACAAATCAGAATGCACCCATGAAACAGCCATGTATAATCTAGATTATTGAATTAAATAATGTATATAAAGCTAATTATCTTTTTATCTTTGTGACTAGCAATGTTTTTATTGATTCTTATTAGTTAATGATTCCGAAGCCAAATTCCTTGTGTGTCCAGTCACACTTGGCCAATAAAGAATTCTATTCTATTCTATTCTATTCTATTCTATTCTATTCTATTCTATTCTATTCTATTCTATTCTATTCTATTCTAAATATCATTGAATGAAATTGTTGAAGCTTGGATCACTGAATCTCTATAAAAAAATATAGAGACTGGCTGTAAAAAAAGAGAAAATTAAATATTCAGGAATAGAATTCCTAAGAGAAAATTCTTATTATCTGAGCCAAGTGTTAGAAGTTTAAACCTAGCTGACAGAGTGAAATGTAATGACCAGATGCACCAACTGTCAGCTCCATCTTCACTCAGATTTGGGGATGCCACAAGGGAAGATGGGTAACCGTAGGAATGAAAGTAAGGTGAGAAGGATAGCACGATATAACATAATGAAATCTCTTTTATGTTAATATAGTAAATGCAAGAAAGTAGTCACAAATAATCAATGAAAGATAATTTCAATAGATACCATAATCAATTTTCAAAATATTTATCAAATACTATTAATATAAATAAAAAGTGATCAAATTTGAGTAATTTCACCATAGAAGTTTTTCAGACTTCTTTTTAATGTCTTTTTTTAGACAGACCTATTTCCCAAATTTGAATATCATGCATCTAATGAAAATGTATTTTAATTTTCAATTTTTTATTATAACAAACACAGCAATCATTGCCTCACAAGAATTGAATCAATTGCTTATGTTACATTAATATTAGCTATAGATATAGCTAATGTCTTATGAAATATTGTATAAAACTAAGAACGGGGTTTATATAAAATTTGTTATTATTGAGCAGTATTGGGCTTTAAAGTTTAGTGGTCCTGGTCTAATCACAGCTGCACGAGTGATTGTGGGTACACCTCGGTACACCCATATAACACCCATCCTCCGTGAGCTGCATTGGCTGCCAGTTGTTTTCCAGGTGCAAATCAAGGCGCTAGTAACAACTTTTAAAGCCCTACATGGATTAGGAGTGGGTTACCTTTGAGATCACCTGCAGCTGCCTTGTGCCTCCCAGCGGCCAGTTAGATCCCACAGAGTTGTCATGCTACGGGTCCCGTCAGCCAAGCAATGCCGGCTGGCGGGTCCCCATGCTAAAGCTTTCTCTGTGGCAGTGCCAGCCCTTTGGAATCAACTTCCCCCAGAGATTAGGACCATCCCCACCTCATTTCCCCGGTCAAGGGGAACTCGAGGCAGTTAACAACAACTAAGCAACAGGCGAACCTTCGCGCAGGTTCACCTGTTGCACCAGTTGCGACCCTTCCTGGACCAGGGGGCGCTACACATGGTTGCTCATGCCCTTATCACCTCTCGGT
>JANHGC010003040.1:479163-489174 GCA_027560395.1 Boaedon fuliginosus | reverse complement strand
TCCTCCTCTTCTTCCTCCTCTTCCTCATTCTGTTTATCATCTTCTTCCCTCCTCCTCTTCCTCCTTGTCTTTTTCACCCTCTTCCTCCACTGTTGTTATTTAGTTGTACCCGAGAGAAGACGTCCTTGGCTTCCCCAAAGCTCCTCCGCGACCACAGGTGGTCCAGGGCGGAGGTGATTACGATGTGGAAGAGCTCTGAGAGGCAGGCCCAGGACACGGCGTAGAGGGCGAGGTCCTGGCTTTCGGAGCTGTTCCCCGTGGGAATCACCTCCGCTGCAGATCGCCTGTGGCCACGGAGGAGCTTTGGGGAAGCCGAGGATGTCTTCTCTCAGGTACAACTAAATAACAACAGTGGAAGTGCTTTGGGGAAGTGGTGCATGGAGGGGCCCAAAGATCCTGCAAAAGCTTTGCCAAGGGGAAGGGCGGCGATCTGCAGCTCTTCTGCACTGCTGGGGCAGGGCATCTGCAGGGCTTCAGGTGCCACCTCCCTGCCGCTCGGCTTCCAGCAACTCTGGGCTCAATAGCCTCAGGTCCCAGCTGGTCTGTGGCAGCGGCAGCAGGCATTTGATGCCCTCCATGCTGGTTTCTTAGTCCATGATTGCGACCGTGGGGGCAGAAGCAGGCTGCAGGGAAAGGGACCGTGAGCATCCCGCCCTATTTTCCTGGCGCCGCTTCTGTCTCCACGGTCGCAACCATAGACTGCGAACCCAGCCAAGAGTGCAGCAAAAGCCCAGCCGGCCTAACCGAAGAGGCTGCCACTCTGATAGGCCTGCCAGGGGACCTGAGGCCATTGAGGCTGGAGGAGCAGAGACATGGTAGCTGAGTAATTTCAGAATGCTGGCTCCCTTTCAAATCTGGGCATGCGCAGTGGAGCAGAATTCTCGTTTAAATGAATGTCGCCTGTTTGAAATTTGCACATGCCCAGTGGAAAGTTTATGCTTATTTTGTGTTTTTACCCCCAAAAAAGGGGTAAAAATGGACCTACCCTTTGAAGACCCCAACAGTGCATTTCTTACTATGCTTTTCTACCTATCTGGCAAGTTTGAGGTAAATTGATGCAGAACTGAAAGTTTGTATAAAGCACATACAAACACACATCTGCACCCCACCTTTCTTTTATAGATATAGATAAGGTGAATCCCCTGATTTGAAACCCACCATGGGCAAAAAGAGATGAAATTTAAATCTGTAACATGGACTGTTTCAGTGGTGGTATTCAATTTTTTTTACTACTAGTTCTGTGGGCATGGCTTAGTAGGTGTGGCTATGCTGTCGGCCAATCAGAGGTCGGCCAGCCAGGTCGGCCAGCCAGGGTCGACAAATCAGAGGTGGTATTTGCCGGTTCTCTGAATCAATCAAAATTATCGCTACCGGTTCTACGGAACCTGTCAGAACTGGATGAATACCACCTCTGGACTGTTTATATTTCAGTAGAGTAGTCTAGTTCCTGATCAGCATCCTTTTGTTGTGCAATTCTTTCTATTTCTAATAGAGTTGGAGGGTGGGGAAGGGCGTGGTATGTGCACGTGCACCCTTTTATGTCTGCAAAGAAGCACAGCTCTGTGTATGTATAGAATTAAATAAACCATTTGATCTGCAAAGCCTAGCATCGCTACATACATCTGTGGCTGGTCTACGCAGAGCCCTTGGTGGTCTGTCTGTACAAATGCCAAGTTCTGCCCTAGAAGGAGTTCAGCAGCAGCTGAGGAGAGAAAACTTCTAGCCCAGATCTACATTCCAGAGATAAGATTAAAGCTGAACATTGATCTGCAAGGCTTGGCTGGCTCCAGTGAAAGTTAAAGCAGCAAGAATGATGGGACCCTGATTAATCCAGCAGTCAAGAGTTTCCAAAAATAAAGTGGGCCAGAACGACACAAGAAGGGGCGGAGAAGAGTATCACTCAGCAGCTCAGGATTCCCATCCCTATAATTCCTCTGTAAAATGTCAAATGTGACAGTCATAGGTTTGAGATACTGGAATTTAAACATAAGTTAACACTGAGAGAGAAAAACAATAAAACTTTGTGCCAAAAGTATTTCATATTATTTAAAAAAAATAAACAAAAAACACTTCTAATAAGATGAAATAAAAGAATGCCCTTTAGCTTTATGGTACAACCACTATCATGATCCCCAGCTACCTGGCTTGGAATTATGGGAGTTATGGTCCAACGTGGACCTTGAATGGGTTACCCTGCAATACAGATAGATTGTTGCTATCTACCGGTATATACAGTATCTAGCATTTGTTCTTAATTAGCCAATTTATATAACGAAACCCACACCAACAATGCAGTTTACCAAATGCACCATGAGTGTTCTACACACCCCAAAAATCAAGTCCTGGTACTACTACCTGGTAATCAGTGCTGATACAATGGAAATTCTGCTGAATAATTCTGAAGCTTGAACATAGGCAGTCATTTTGTAAGTAATGTATTAAACAGAAGTTCTGAAGAAAAAAATAAAATATTTCATTTAGATAAGAAAAAAGTTGAGCTAGATAGACTGAAATGTGCTTACAAAGGCTTACTGGGTTATTTTGGGAGTTAGCTTTGTTTTTAAAAAATCTACTTTTAATTTTACAAGACAGGGTATTTCACCGTTCCCTGTTCTCTCTAACATAGCCATTTGTGGTATATTCACAACCATTCCGGATACTGTTTTCAAACATTGAATTCTGAAAGAGCTGCAGAGGGTAAAAAAATCAACACAAAAGTGCCTCATCTTTCATAAGCCGAAGTGCAAAAAATGTCACTATTTTAAAATTCATATCACATATTATATTTATAAATTACACAAAGATTCTATCGATGTGGCTAATATATATTTGCAAATGTATACATTTTACAAATATGCTTGTTGAGTGCTTTGTTATGTGGTTATTTTTTCAAATTGCCTTTCTATTGAATAGGCATTTATCAGAATTGAGTATCATGGGATGTATCAATGTATAACAGTATGTCAACCATCTAAGAGTTTTGATACCATAATAATGCATTTTTTTAAAGGTTGTAAAAGTGAGTACAAAGTACAAGATTATCTGCCATACCAAATCCATGTGTAAATACTTTAGCTTCTACCTTGCATGTCTCAGTAATACAATTATCTGCAAAATAATATGGCTGGCTGAGTGAATATGAATAATGAATAAGCAGTATATTTCTTAAATGCTCTAATAAGAAAAATCAGTGCACTTCCATTTCCTTGTTCCATTACCAACTGTAGTTCAGAGAAGGAACCAAGTTTTTTCTTCTTACAAACCAGCTGTAGAGTCCATGGCACATACCATCCCATATCTCAAGCAGAATCAATTTCATACCTCATCTAGTTAGATTTTTCACATTTCCACATTCATTTGCACATTCTTTTTCTTACTTTAATATCTTGCCTCAAGATAATAGCAGTTGGTGCTGGTCCCTTAACTTGGAATTCCAGCTGAGCACAATATTCACACTGCCAGATTGACTGTAAGTCACAAAGGAAAAAGCCAGCTGAGCATTAGAAGGTTTTTATAATAGCATTCTTAAATCTTCAGTGAAAGTCAAACTGTGTCCAACAGGTTTTCTGTCAGCTGCCTAAGGAGGTGAGGAAAACTGAAATCAATTAGGTTCAGATAATAGTGCAATACTTTCACCTGAAATATTTTCAGTCTGTGCTTTTCAATACATCTGCCTAGGAAGTAAGGCATTTTAAAGCTGTCATTTTCATGTCAGAAACAGTTCAGGTTTGAGCAAAAAAACCCAAACCAACCTTCTGATATTTTATTTCAGTTCCACCTAATAATATCCGGAGCATTCTTTTTAACAAAGCTACCTGCCTCTTTCTGGCCCCTCCAGAAGGTGGTCCCTCAAGGGCAGGAAGAAGGCATCTCAGTAAGTCCTAGAGCATAGGAGAGCGACCAGCTCTCCTGCACCGTGTCAGATTTCTGTCATGGCTATGGATAAATAGGTCACTTTTGCATCCCTCCATTACCTAATCCACCCACGCTCCACTCATCACTTCATATTTAAAATAAAGGGGGAGCAAAAGAATGTCTCAGGCCAGAGTTAAAAATGAAGGAGATGATATCTGAGAGTGCTAGGGGTCATCCTAGCCTATTCCCATCTCTGCCACTGCTCCCATTCCATATATAGCTCCTGAGAACTGCCATTTCCAGCTCTCTGTCTCCCCCCTGCTCCATTTCTGCTTCTGAAGCCTGTGCCCAGTTCTTGGCCACTGCTGTGGTCTTTGGGCACCCACTACAGTACAACAGGATGGCTGAGAAGCAGGAACAACCTCCAGTAGCCCAGAATGGTGAAAAGGCTGAAAATGCAGAGGCATCTGCAGAGGCATCTGCAGAGGCAGAAAAGCCGAAGGAACTGGAGGAATTGCCACCCTTTGAAATTGTCACAGGGTAAGAGCCCTATTTCATCGCCAAGTTGACAGGAGCGGTTCCTTGCTTAGGAATCTGCATAAGCTAACATGTTTGCAGGTTTCTTTAAAAATAAATGCCAGTCTCACATGTGAGGATTTTGCTGTTAATAATGAAAGCAGGTTGTATCTGAGTCCTGCCATAAAATGGGGAGAGACTTAAATTATATCCAGCCAGGCTGAGCTGAGATATGGTATATTTGGAGCAAAGCCATTTATTTTAGCATGATCACGTGTGGCAGTAAAATGATTGTTCTCCCCTTGCAAATGAAAAAAATAAATCTTATCTATGACTTAGCTGTACAGTTTTGCTTTGCGAAGCCCATAAGACTGCTTAAAAGCATGCATTTTTCCATATCAAAAGCTCTGTTAAAAAGCACTGATAGGGAAAGGGAAAGGGTAGAACTGGAGAAAATAAGAACTGCTGGCAAAATAAGAACTGCTGGTTTATTTGGAGGTACCTAAAATCAGACAAACAGAAAGGCCTAATTGCAGCAGTGAGCATTGGATAACTCTGAAAGGATTGAGATAAGAGAAAAACAAACCTATCCTGAATGATCATTCTGTATCAGGAATTCTTTTCTGCAATCATTTATAGAGGGGGGTTGGGAATCAAAGAAAAAAATAAAAATTGTTAAGCATTTGTAAGGTTTAATATATGTTATTAAATATAATTGAATTAAAATTATAATTGAATTAAATAATTGAATTAAAGTATGTAGCATTATCTTGGTGCTTTTTACAACTAACTACCGGTAATTATATTTCCTGGAGAAACCTAATCTGTGTAGTTGATAAGTCTCAAATCAGACTTTATGGCACACATTTAATCAAAAATCAACAAACTGGTTTATCACACCTTTCATCAACTAAGCACCACATATATTTGTTGGATTTCAAATCCTACAGCCTCCTAGATGGCATGTTGGAAGCTCAGCTGGGGCAGTTCAGCTTTCATTTTGTACATTAAAAAAACCCAGAATTACTATAAATGTCAGTGAAAGATCTAGAAACAGTATATATTGTTAAGTCATTGGCAGCTAGGATCATTGTCTGTGTCGTTTGTTTTTTTTTAGTAATACATGTGGCCTACGAAAAATAAGTGTTAATATGTGAAGCTTGCAGTGAAATCCTGACACTATTACCTTTGCTATTATCCAAATCTATAGTCAAATTCTAGATGAAACCTCTCTAAAGTGCAGTTCTTATGACAGGCATTAATTTTTCTAGCCTAGCCCATTAAGCCATGCCACGGTGGAGCAGTGGCTAAATTTTAGTCATCCTTTTGTCTAATGGCAAAAATAGCAACAAGGCAATATGGGCCAATTTATAAATGTTGATGTTGGTGCAGAGAGTATTGTATTATTTAAACTACAGTAAAAATATAAGTAAATGCTCCATCCTTTAGGCAATAAATCCCACTGAAGTCCCTAGTAAAGATTATAAACTAGAGCAGAGGTGTCCAACCTTGGCAACTTTAAGACTTATGGATTTCATCCCCTAGAATTCCCCAGCCAGCCACGGTTCAACTCCACAAGTCTCAAAGTTCCCAAGGTTGGACACCCCTGCACTAGAGTCTTTATAAAATAATCCCAGTTCATGGTTCAAAACTGCTTTTGGGCATTGCTTCTGGTCAGTTGAATCAAAGCTGGCCCAAGATATTCCAGTAGCTGAACCAAAGCAAGCACACAATGAGATTTCTCCATTCCCTTCAGAGAACCTTGCTCATTTTTGAGGTAATGGTGTTTTAGCAGCATATAAGATCAACAAAACTAGGACAGGTACACAGCACTCACAGCTCCCTCTTCTAACCGTTTGGAGGTGTTCTGTCCTACAGGAACTGCTGCCTAAAGTAATAATTTCTAATGCAAAGGAAAATAGTACTGAATGAAAGACCAAGGCCATGTGTGTCCCCCCCACCCCCTAATAGGCAATGGCACCCCTTTTGAGCCCGCCAAAAGTTGTTAAACTGTCATTTTAATCATAACAAAAATTGTTAAATGTGTGACTGAAGGATACTCATTAACATTTATTAAAATATATAACATTACTTAAATATGTAATTTTAAACTTACCTGTGAGTGGAATAAATCGTATTTAATCTCTGGTTTGACCTCAATAAGTCTTTCTGGTGTGTGACTCCCCATTATGTAATTCAAGTCCAAGTGTCGCTCTTCACTTGAAAGCAGATGTGATTTAAATTTAGGGGATATGCAGGATCATTTATTTCTTTACTCCTTCCTCCTATTTTCTCACAACAACCAGCCTGTGAGGTGAGTTGGACTAAAAGAGAGTGACAGGCCCCAAATTAAATAGGTTCATGGAAGACAGAATCTTTAATGCTGTTTTTAGTCTTTAGTTCTGTTTAGACTGCTAGAAAAGAAAATTAGAAATTACGTACCCTGGGGAACTAGGAAAGCATAATGTTTAATTTATTGATGATATTTATATTTCCAATTATCTTGGAGTTATCTCCAAGAAGCTAAAGGTCATACACATGATGAGGTCTTTCTCACCATCAGCCTCATGTCATCATTGCAACAATGTCATCAGGCAGGGTTTAGATTAGAATGATTATACCTACCGTATATTTTATCCCAGACCTAAAATTTTCAGTTAAGGAGTCTGTGTCAAATTACTTTCATTTAATAGATTGAGTCTTATTTAAAATAAAAGGAACATTAGTAGCCTGCTTTTGTAATGTTGTTAAATTTCTTTACATCTTCAATAAGTATGCCAGTTTTCTTCGTCAGGTTTAATTTAAATGTTTTATCCATAAAACAGTATTATTCTAAGATTTACATCACCCCCGTGGCCACAAAATTAAGTTATGGTTTCAATTATTTACATATTAGCCTGATGAAAAAAGACATTTAGCTAATGAGGAATTAAAAACCTTAAGAATAACAACAGTGCTGTCTAATTATCCCTGGCAGTTGAAACATTTCAGCTATAATCACTAGATTACAAGTTTGCTTTCTTGCCAAAATTTCTTTTAACTGTGCCCCAAACTAATGTATCTGTGAAACTGTGTGTCCTATGGCCTGATCAGTTTTTAGAATTAAGATTATTCCTTGCTTCATTTTTCAACACAATAATTTATTCTACAGGTAGCCATGTACATTTCTTGAGATATATGCAGCGTTCATTTACACTACATTGTTCTACAGCCAAAATTAAGCAGTTAGAACCAGTTCATGATTATGTTATCTCCCCTGCCAGGTAAATATGATGTCACCCTCAACCGGTCCCCATCACAATTTAACCAGATGAAACTGACAAGAGTTCTAGCACTTTGCCCTTCTAGCCCATATGATATGAGTTTTTTTTCTTTACCAGTCCACAACACATTCTCAAAGATATCTTCTACACCTGTAAAAGAAAAGTGGGGTGAGGATGGGAATTTGTATGTGCTCTATACAAACTTTCAGTCCTGCCACCAATCTAGCTCAAACTTGCCAGATGGATAGTTAAGCGTAGTAAGATCAGGACTGCTGGAGTCACCAAAGGGTAGGTGGGGGGCAAAGAGGACACTCTTAACGAACAAGCAGCAACCCTCTACTGAGCGTGTGCAGTTTTCAAACAGGCTCCTTTCAAACTGAGGCTCCATATTTTCAAACAGAGAAGCCCGCCTAGCCAAGTTAGGTCACCTGCCAGGCCTGGCCTTGCCCCAGCCAGGCCTTGCCCCAGAGCTGGCCTTGCTGGAGTGGAGATGTGGAAGGGGGCATCAGGGGCTTCAGAAGGCCCACAAATGCTGCGGCACAAATATGCTACTTCTTTAAAAAAGAAAAACCCCAAACAAGGCCGGATAATCAGCTAGTCCACTCTAAAGAAAGTAATTGATGCTTGATTTCCAGCATGAATAGGAGGGGTAAAAAAGCAGGAAAGTCCACCAATCAAGGATGATGGAAATTGCTACTCATACATAATCCTGGTCAGCATAGTTGCCAAAACTTGAAATCCATAGTGTTTTCTTAAACCCAGTTTCCTTTATAACCAGTTTTAAGACATAAGCAACTTAGCAGGAATAGTATCCTCTCACTGATCTCCAGGTAGATATATGGCTCTCCTCAGACAGAAGAATGTTAAAAATATAACTTTTCATAAAGGAACTAAACTAGAAGAGGTTCAAAATTATTTTATACAGATTAAATAAAGACCAATCTATTCACTAGTACAAGAATGCTAATGCGACACCTAATAACAATCTTGTGCACAGCCACGATCGTTTTTTTGGCTTCTGTATTTTATTTCAATGTGGAAATGAAACTACTTCTTCTGCCATCGGCTGCTGAGAATATTCAGCTTGGGAGAGGAGATGCGGCTCCTCTCGATCTGCCAGATAGCTCCCGATTGATTCACACACCCCTCCAGGGGAGCTTAGGCTCCTTGGGGAACCCTTAGGCGGGAAGCCTGGTTGTGAGTCCACAGAGGTAGCGTATCCAGTGACCAGTCCCAAACCGGAAGGCTGACCATTTATTTTATTGAAATTTTATTTTATTGAAATTAGCCAAAACAAAATCTATCCTTTTAAAAAAACCACAATTTTATGGGGTGGAAAACTCAATTATTTTCAGATCACACCCTTCATATAATCATATTGAAATTATTGAAAACATTTGGATATACATATGGATATACAATACAGGTAGTCTTCTGGATACATATGGATATGCAATACAGGTAGTCTTCTATTTACAACCACAATTGAACCCAAAATTTCTGTTGCTAAAACATTTTTAAGTGAATTTTGCCCCATTTTATGACCTTTCTCACCACAGTGGTTAAGTGAATCACCATAGTTGTTAATTTAATAACACAGTTGATAAGGGAATCTGGCTTCCCCATTGCCTTTGCTTGTCAGTAAGTCACAAAACGGGATCACATGATCCCTCGAGCCAGCAATGATCATAAATGTCAGTCAACTCCCAAGCATCCAAATTTTGATTACATGACCAACAGGATGCTGCAATGATCATAAGTGTAAAAAAGGGTCATAACTTAAGTCATTTCTGGTGCTGTTGTAACTTGAATGGTCACTAAATGAACTGTTGTAAGTCGAGGGTTACCTGTAATTCCTAGGGTCAATAAAAATAATGAGAAAACCACTTCAGTACTCAATAATAGTGAGCATTCTGTCAAAAAATGTGTAGTATAAAAGTTTGCTAGTTGGAACACGAAGGGAAAATAATAACAGGAATGAACAATTTTTCAAAACAAAGAGCTTAAAGTTTTCTAACTTTAAATTTCCAACAGCATATATAAATTGTACATCAACATTATACAGAAAGGTTAATTTAACCCCTGGCGGAGCTAGTGAGGCCATCGAGGTGATGTCCCGGTGCCTGGAGGCTGTGAGGATCTGGATGGGGACTAACAGACTCAAGCTCAACCCAGACAAGACCGAATGGCTGTATGTACTGCCTCCACATGGCCCAGTTGAGATTCCATCTTTGGCCCTGGGGGGAGAGAAATTGCTCCCCTCAGATCGGGTTCGTAACTTGGGAGTCCTCCTGGATTCACAGCTTCAATTCGATCACCATCTAACAGCTGTGACCAGGGGGGCCTTCGCGCAGGTTCGCCTGTTGCGCCAGTTGCG
>JANHGC010003040.1:441591-466976 GCA_027560395.1 Boaedon fuliginosus | reverse complement strand
GCTTTTGACAGGCATTCAGAAAGCGCGCCCACAAAGCGGGTAACCAGCGAACCGGTAGGAACCCACCCCTGATCTCATGCTACTAAAATCTAAGACTTTGTGCTATACAAAATTAGATTTGAGATATTATGAAACTTCCTATATAGACTCATGCTGCAATCTATTCTAGAAACTCTTATGGTGTAATATAAAATCAATTTAAGTATACCATGCCAACAATCAACAAATCATTTATGCTGTAAACATTAGGATGGCAGAAAACTCTTCTATTATTTCTAAAGGTACAAGTCTCTTACTGCAGAACTTTAAGACAATTTCTGTCTTAATGACCTGTTGTATTGGATTAAAGGCATATTATCTTTGATTAACAATTAACAATTCTTAAACCTTCATTTTTAGTATCTATACTAAAAAAGGCATACCAAAATTTCAATAGATCCAATGAACTATATGTAAGTTCCAGTTACTTTTAGGTAAATATACACAATTTAAATTAGGTTAGTTTATATTATGGTTTTCTTTATAATATAATCAATAATACTGCAGAAGGTAAAAACGCAAGTAAGCTTTACCTTGTATAATTATTTCCTCTTTGAAACCTCCAAAGGAGGAATTATTTGGGAGAGTTTTTTTGCCCATAGATGATCCATTTTGATTAATATTCTAATTTAATTTATATGATAATATATCATATAAAAGATCACTTTTATATATTATTATATTATATATATATGATGTACGATAATATATCATACAACAGTGTTCACAGAACATATTTAAGTGAAGTTTAATCAGATCAAATTAAATTTCACCTAATTTGGAATTTCATGTCACTGTGATTTTCAAGCATGATTTAGGACTTAGAATATAGCAAACACAGCCGCTGCCTAACATGGCTAAGGTCCATATCCTGCAAAACAATGCAATATACATGGAAGCAAATATACATCCAGACATATGCACTGACACCATTAGGCTCCAAGCCTCTCCTGTCTTTTAGCAATTTATTTGGTACTGTTCCTCTTGGTCCCACAAAGTTTCTACTAGATTGTAGCCACTTTGTTGAAAGGCAAATTTAGTATATTAGCCATTCTGTGAGTGCATCAATCACAAAATTACTCCTGAAATTCCAAATACATTCTTACTATAACACTACTTCTCATTTATAAACATTATTGGTATAGAGTAACTTTGAATTTCTTAAAGGAAGAACTACTGATTTATATTACACTTTATAGCTTTCTAACTACTGCTTTGCCATCCCAAAGGTGCTTTTTTTTCAAAAGGCAAAAAAAGAACTTTTGGGACAACCATGACCTGGATGACTGAGAATCTCCATAGACATACTAGTTCGGGAAATTGCCAAATGATACGGGATCAATTTTCTTATGAATCCATTAAAGGGGGAGAAAACAAAGTGTCAACCATTATATCTGGGTACTTCTTCAATTGCAAGTATTTTTTTTACTAAAAAGTTTTTACACCTGAGCAATCAGCCAAAGAAAGACCTGGCTGCGTGACAAAAAGGCAGAACTACCAATAGCACGGACTTAAACATTGCAGAATGTATTAGAGGATGGCTAAATTATAAAAAGTACACTAGTACTGAAAATGGATTGTATTATAACCTATTTGGCAGAACTATATTGCTACCATATGAAGTGACACCTATGGAAAAATTAATTTCAATAAAGTTTTACAAATATGATTTAGGGTTATTTTTTTCCTGCAAACAAAAGCCTAAAATCAATCCCCCATAGCCAGATTTTTTTTAGAGACCAGCTCATTTCTGTTGAGAAATAAAACTATCTTTAGAATACAAAACTGAATTGCAACAAATTACAAAAAAACCCTTCCACTACAAACCCTTTCTTCAGTTCCAGAAATCCGGGGACTAGCCATAACTGGGTGGATCACAGGTTTTTTTTTCAGCTACAAGGACTAGAAAATAATAATTTTCATATTCATGGCAGGAAAAACAAACAAAAAAAGGGAAACTATATTTATATATATTTATACCTTTTATACACACACACACACACACACACAAAGTGGGCGTTGCCTGGGTAATTTTTTATTGGATTACCATCTTCCTTCCTTCCTTCCACCTTCCTCCCTTATCTCCTTCATTTCTCCCCTTTCTTCCTCCCTCCCACACTTCTATTCCCCTCCATCTTCCTTCCTTTGTTCCTCCCTCCCTCCCTATCTTTCCACATGGGGGGGCTGCTCTCTGGCGCTCCTTGTGGAACACCAGAGCCAGTTGTCCTTGCTTGCCGGTCAGTGTTGGTGGGGGGGGGTTCCACTTCAGGGGTATTTGGGGGGGGCAAAAAAGCCCCCGTGGCATTAGTTCCCCTCCCCAGTGCTCGTCTCGGGAGGGCAAGCTATCTGCGTAGCAAGTTTGGGCGTGATGCGTGCAGACGTGTATAGAGAACATACATACACAGCCATAAACCCACGCTATCTTTATATATGCATCCGTTACGTAGCGATAACCTTCTCCTCCCTCTCCCCCAAAAATAATAATTCTGAGACTGTTTAACATATCCTTCGCCCTCTGGTGTGAAAGGCCTACAGAGGGCCACACCACCACTGTTTTTGAGCCAATCAGCGAAGCTGCACCAAAGGCCGGGCGGCTGGCCTACCCCTCCAAGGCATGACGCCTCCAAGACATGGCGCCTTCAAGGCATGACGTCTTTTCCTTAGCCCGCCCCCGCCCACTCCACGCCAGCAATGGCGAAAGAGATAAAAAAAGAACCACACCGGCCACCAGCCTACATATACAACGGCAGCAATCAGTTTCGCCTCCCACTAAGTTCTAAGTTCTGTTATGGCAACCGTCTTCGGGAGCCCCTTAAACAAAACACACAAAATGTCAGCCTTTGCGTGGGCCTCCCTAGGAAGAGGACTCTATGGCACCGGCCGGGAGCATGCGTTATACAAAGAAGAGGAATCCGTGAAGTGCCATTAAAAAAAAAAGCTGGGGAAAAAATGGTTCCGCACATGCGTAGAAAAGCCATCTCGAAAATGGAGGGGTTGAAAGAGAAAAGAAACGGTCCAAGCGCACCCGTCAGTTCGAAAGAAGCCAACGCATGCGTGCAGTTTTAAAACCAGCGAGAGCATCCGCGGGAGGAACTTTTCTATCGCGCCTGCGCGAGGGCACCCTCGCCTTCTCTTTGTTGGGCTTCGGGGGTTGGGCGCCATTTTGCGCGGCGGATGAGTGGAGGCGCTGATTGGGTTTCGGGGACCGGTGGCGGAGCCAATCAGAGCGGGACCCGAACCGGGGGAGCAAGGCACGGTGAGTTCGAGCAGCCAATATGGAGCCCCCGAGCGCCGGCCCAAGAGCCGGGATTGGCGGGGCCGAGTGGCCAGTCAGAAGGCCGCGCGCGGGCTAGGGCTGGGCGAGCACTGGGGCAGCGAGTGGCTGTGGCCCGTTGGCGCCCGGAACCTGAATCGAAGTGGGATGGGTGGCTGACGTGGGAACGGGGATATCACTGTTTGGGGCGACTAGAGTTAGCTAGTCCCGTCTTGCTCGGCCCGGTCCCCGCGGGACCGCCGGGGGACCCTCGGAGATGCCTTTGTGTGGCCTTCGCTGGAGGAAGGGAACGAGAGAAAGCCCGTGGGGCGTTTCCTCCGGTGGCTTCCCGGGGCTGCTTCCAGTGGCCTGTGTAAGGGGCTCGCCATCCTGTGTTTGGCGGCCTCTGGCCCTGGAGGTCAGTTTCGCTCGCACGCCTTTCAGGGCGCGGACTGTAACCGAACACCGCGGGGCTCAGAGCGCTGCGTTTCTCCGTCAGCCGCTCTGCCAAATTTTTGCCTCTAAAAAATTCGCCTTCGATCGAGACTGCTATTGTATCCGGGAAGGCTGTTTTTCCCCATGAGAAAAAACAAAGGGGTTTTCCTTACATATCGTGTTACAATTATGCTAAAATAATCTGCCTCGGATGAAAGCCACTGCTGCTTATGCCCGTTGTAAACTGCTCACATACCTACTACAAATGTATATTGGATAGGCTGACCGGTAACCCGAAAGAAGAGCCTTTCAATAAACGGTGGAGTAAAGGCATGTTTTCTCCTCTCATGTTAGCATAACCTTATGGCGATTTATTCTATTTTTTGTGTGCGTGAAATATTTTTATGTACTTCCTGTACAAAATGATTTAGTGGCTTTCAACAATTCCTTATGACAAAGAGGAATACGGTATTATATAGGACTTCTTAAATTCAGTGTTAGGGAATAATAGATTTGTTTTGGTTTTGTGTTTTCATTCTATGTTTGTTTATATATTACACCATTGAACATAAACTTACAGAGACCATGCTTTGTGGCACAATCTCGAATTTGCTGAAAGGGGATAGGTTGTATTACTTTATTAGTTTTTATTTTTACTAGTTTTACTTTATTAGGTTATATTACTAGAGGCTTTAAAAAAGCTAATCAAAATAACTAATGTTTATATGCAAGTAAGCTTAAAATAGAGAAACAAAAGTAATACTTCAAAGGTAAGGCTAAAGTACAATAGTTTTCAATTGGCTCTCTAATTTGACAAATGTGCATCATTTTTCTGCTGAAAACAAAGTAGAATTTAGTAGTAATAGAATAACAGTTGGAAGAGACCTTTCAGGTCTTCTAGTCCAACCCCCTGGTCAAGCAGAAACCCTATACCATTTCAGACAAATGGCTGTCCAATATTTTCTTTAAAACCACCAGTATTGAAGCACCCACAACTTCTGGAGGCAAGTTGTTCCACTCATTAATACAAAATCTCACAGTCGTATAGTCTGCTTGTCTCCTCCTTGGCCTCACAACTGAATTTAGAAGGAAGTCTGACCCATTCTGATTTCAGCTTATCAGTAGGATTTTCTGAAACACTGTGTCTTGTACAAATACATTTGATAATTTCAGTTCCTTGACTAAATTAACACTGGCAGCGTTCTGCAAAATTAAGCAGAAGATGTGAATATTTGTTGTTTACTTAAACCATTGAGGTCCCACTCCTGCTGGTTTCAACATACATCATGCTTGGTTCTGTTGGAGGTACTTCCACTACTTCAGTCCTCTACAATCCTAATTCCCTGCAGATAATCACCTAATTTATAGCTACCATACCTTCACCTATGATGGTTGGGAAAGGCAGGGCAATATACAGCGGTTGACAACTGCTTCTGTTTGCAACCAAATCAGTTCAAAAACAAAAAATGAGCTAAATGTTCAACTCTGTTCACAAACAAATTTGCAACCAAACAGCGGCGATTTTCCCTGCATGGTTCAGCCATGTTGGCCAAACCAAGGCTGCACTGTATTTTGGGCCAGAGGTGGAAGTAGAAATCGGCGCCGAGCAGCACCCCAAAAAGCAGCAGGATGAGCAGCTGGTCGCGGCGTGTCCCCAACATGGTCAGCCCAGCACTGAGCGAGAGGCAGGCCAGGCGAAGGCAGCGCATGGACGATCCTGGGCAGAGCAAGGGTGCTGTGTGGGAAGGAGGTGAGCCTTGTACCGTTGGCTGCAGCCCCGGGCAAGTCTCTGCTCCACTGCCGCCATAGGAGCAAGTAAGAAGCCAAGGGAGACAGGCAGCGCCCCACTTCTGGTGAGGTGACCAGCTACACCTTGATCACCTCTCCTGAGCTGCCCTCCCCAGGCAGGCAAACAGTGCACTCTGGAATGATGGATCTGCTTGGGCTGGGGATGAGAAGGAGGGAAGGAGGGGAGCTGGTATGACCAGCCATCGAGAGCAAGCGCCAAGTTTAGGAACTCCGGGGTGGTAATTGCACTGGGTGAAGGTGACTCTCCTCCACAATATTTAACTACAGTACTGTATTTATGTGCTTCAAAATCTTTAAAAAACCATGAAGTTCACAGGTTCTGGAATGGATCAATTGTATTTCCATACAACCCAATGGGAAAATTTGTTCTGATTCACATCCGGCTTGGTTCACAACCAAAGTTATGAAATGAATTGTGGTTGTGAACCAAGGTTCCACTGAATTGATGAATAGGAAATTGAACAATCAGGTGTTTGTTGTTGACAGTTATAAATTCCTAACCAAGAGGATGTAAACCAAATTTCATACTGAACAGTGTGCCTATTGTTGGTAGGGGGTAAAATGAGTAAAAACCCTGTGCATACTTGAATTCCCCAGAGGATAAGCACGGTATAAATTGAGTAATAAATTCAGTAATACCTATAGTAAAAAAAATGGTAAATGGGAGGAGGGAATCATCCTTCTCAGAACTTCTAGGGACCCAGAACTTTAACCCAGTCATCTGCCCTAATGCCACCAGCAAGTTTCCCTTTTGAAATTCTGCTTTACCTGGAAATTCTTTGTTTCCCCAATTTCTACCATTTTACTATGTTGCAGTTCAGCCCTCTTCATTATTTTAGGGCTCCCAGATCATTTACACTCAATACTGACAATAATGTTCTATGTTTTCCTTTAGGTTTCTGATTGAAGGTTGGAGAAATAATTGATACAGAAAACTATGGAGCAGTACACCACAAACAGCAGTAGCTCAACAGAACAGATAGTTGTGCAGGCTGGACAAATACAGCAACAGGTATGATAGTTATTTGTAATTCAGTTTTCAGTATGTTGGTTCTTAACAGTTTTATGTGCACGGAAGAATAGGTACTTCCATACTCATTGTTAGAGCTATGCAAAATATTGGGTTACCCTTTTTGCTGCCAAAGAAGCATCAGTTCTTTGAGTGTAAAAGCAATCATGTCCCCTTGCCCATATATATGCCCACGGTACTTCTGTCAGAATTTCTGCCAAAATGAATTATACTTCCATATGGTTTGCATAGCCCCATAAGGGCACATTTTATCTCTATACATTAAAGCTCTATACATAATTTAATAAATTATGAAAACAAAATGGTATGTCTATTTCTTGGCCAGCTCTAACACTAATGTAACAATTTATTTGTCGGTAATGTCTGCATAATACTTAACTACAGTACTACATATAAAGTTAGAGATCTCTTGGTTTAATGTAAATTAGGTTATGCTTATCATACTGGATTTTTTTTTTGTTATCTTGTCTATGTTTCTTAAATTTCAATGCTTTTTTCTGAGAGATCACAGTGCAAGGCCTACACTGATTTAGGCACAATACACTCTCAGTGTGTTCAGATTCCTTCCCTTCAGAAACCACAAGTCATTTATCTTTTTCTTTTCTGTCCTTATTTAGAGCTTCCAAACTTTGCACTGAGAAAGGGTGTACTTTGCTTCTTTTTGATCAGGGAATAATATGCAGATTAAACATAGGTAGGCTACCACATTAGAAATGGACTCATTCATTCATCCTTGTAAGGCCTTGTCTCTTCTGGCAGTTTTTTTTAAATCTTTTCTTGAGCATTTCCTCCTGCCAAGTTTCAAGCTCTTCCTGTTCCTGTTCCCAGCAGCAGGGTGGTGTGACTGCTGTCCAGTTGCAGACTGAGGCTCAGGTGGCATCTGCCTCAGGCCAGCAAGTTCAGACCCTCCAGGTAGTGGTGATCTATCTGTTGTTTTTGTGTGAGCATTGCATGAAGCACACTATCACTGCATGTTCAATGCTGTGTTTGCACTGGGGCTTGAAATGGAAACAGAAAAATAGTGGCAGTTTTATTACAAGTAACATTTCATGTCCCCAAATGGGATGGAATAAGCTTCTCAACCAATTCTCATGCTGGCTATGAATCAAAGGAACTATAGTTCAATGTATCAACTATAGGTATATGTATGGGTGATAGCTCATTCTAGCCGTAGCAGATAACAGTTAAATTAACAAAAATGTTGGAATGGATTATCCAGTTAAAAATGCATGCCACAAACTGATTTATCTGAAACTTCTATTACTACAGATTTAACAAATAGGGATGATATGCTGTGAGGGGACGGGACTGGGGGGTTGCCACTCTTCAAAGTTTTTTTAATAAAGAACACTTAAAATTATATATATTTGAGGAGTTGTTTTCCCTTTTACCAATGAGGTTTGCAAAAAAAGAATTTTTATTTGAGATTAGTTAATGGATTATGTTTAGGACAAAAATAATTAATACACGTTAGTTTAAAATATTAAAATAAATATTAAAATACTGGAGATGAAAGATTTCAAATTCTGATTTATGTTCTTGTGAAATGGTAAATATTATGTGAAGACTATTATCATTTGTTAAATAAGACAAGACTACTATTACTTTCCATTTCCTCTGCCCTTTTAAGGATTAGTGTTACAAAGCGCATTAACATCCATCTTTTGATGTCATCAAAGGTATCTTTTTCTTGTTTAGAATTTTTTTTAACTACACTTTTCAAAATATTCAGTATTTTATTATATCTAAGAAATAATAAAATAAAGTTGATAAAGTGTATTTGGATTGTATTGACCTATCCTGAATTTTATACTGTTCCTTTTTAGTTCTTCTATTTCTTGTTTTGTTAGCCTTTTCCAGCCTAGAATTAGTCATATGTGTTCAATTTCAAATCCATAATTTGGTAATTATGAAAGTTAGGAATTTGGTAATTAGGAAAGTTGGAGTCAGCTTCCCCCAGAGATTAGGACCATTCCCACTTTGCCGGCCTTCCAGAAAGCCACAAAAACGTGGCTTTTTCGGCAGGCCTGGACTTAACTATCCTTCCCCTGAAATGTCTGATAATGCCGTTGATTGTAGATTGTGTGTTGTTTAGATTTTTTATATTGTATTTATTGTTTTATTCTGCTGTTAGCCGTCTCGAGTTCTCCTGACCCGGCGGGGTATAAATCGAAATAATAAACAAACAAACAAATAAATAAAAGAAATCCAGTGTTTTGAAAGAGTTTTCATTTAGCCTGGCCTAAGTCGCATAGAAAGCCTTCAGGAGACATTCATATTTTACATTGTTCTTGGACTTCCATTCTAGGTCCCAAATATGTCTGAGTTAGTTACAAGTGCACATACAGGTAGACCTTGACTAATAACCACAATTGAGCCCAAAATTTCTGTTGTTAAGCAAGACAGATCTTAAGTGAGTTTTACCCCATTTTACCACCTTTCCTGCCTCAAAGCTGATAATATGGGTTGTTAACTGAATCTGGCTTCCCCATTGGCTTTGCTTGACAGAAGGTCTTAAAAGGTGGTCATAGGACCCTGCGGCACTGCAACTGTCATAAATGCATGCCAGTTGCCAAGCACCCAAATGTTGAACATAAGACCATGGGGATGCTAGTATGGTTGTAAGTGTGAAAAACAGTCACCAATTGATTTTTTCAGTGCCATTTTCAGTGCCATTGTTCAGTGCCATTCAAACAGTCACTAAACAAATCAAGCACTACCTGTATTCATAAAAATATTTGAGTTTTATTAAATTTAGGAGCCTATCTTCGAAACATACTGCGGCTTCTTCGTGCCTCCTATTAATAGGAAATGATATACCAGTAGTGTGCAAAATTCAGTCTTAGAAAAAGATGTGGCTGCTTTGAGATGTTGCAACTGTTCAAAACAGTTGTAAAGTGAGTTATGCTCAAATTAGCAATCCTTTTAGGCTTGGTTGTTAAGTGAATTATTGCAGTTGTTAAGTGAATCACAGTGTCATTAAACAAATCTGACTGCTTATCGGAAGCCTGCTGGGTAGATCATGAATGGCAATCACATGACCCTGCACTGTGATGGTCATAAGTCACTTTTTTCAGTGCCGTTGTAACTTCAAATGATCAAAATTGTTATACGTTCAGGACTAGCTATATTGTATGTTGTTGGGAAACAGGTTATGCGTCTCCATCCTGCAATTTTCAGGGTCATTTTCCTTTTCTTCCTCCTTTTCAATTAGAAATGGCGTTCCACTTGTTAGCCATTTTTCATTTTCTGGTGCTTCAAAAACCTTGGTTTACTAACCTCAGTTGTGGGTTTGTCAATGATTTTAATTAGAATCCATGGAGCTCAACTTGCTTGACCTATGTACATTCCCATTGTGACTCCTATTGTTGTCCCACGAACTTGTCCCAAATATTAGGATCGCTTTTTCAAGTTTTTCGTTATTTGTGGTTAGTCCTTTCCTACTTTCAAGAGTTTTGTAGAATTAATGCTGATTTGCTCTAAAGTGCAAGTTATGTTGGAACGGAGTTATTCCATTGTCATGTCACTTGATCGTCTGTATAGTGGCATGATTCTTTGTTTCAGTTGCTCTTTAGTCTCTGCAGTTTTCCTGATTGTGCTTTACAAACAGATTTGCTTTGATGTTCTTATTTTTTGAATTTCTTTGCCACAAATTCTTCAAATTGCTCAATTCTATGCAAATTTTTTTATCTTTAATTCCAGTCACATTTTACGTTTTGTTCTTTCATTTCTTAATAATGTCATTCCTTCATATTTTTATATATTTGTATTTCCTATTATTCCTTCATATTTTTTATATTATTATGTTTTGTCACACAGTCATAAGATATATACTTGATTTGACATTTTTATTCACCTATCCAGGCCTTTTCAGGGACCTGGAATAGGCAGATATTGTTTGTGATGGTATATTATTAAGATAATGATTTTCTGCAGAACTTCTACATAGAAAAATGTTGGTGCCTGAAGCTAGTTGCTTATCTGAGCTTGTGTTTCATTGTGGTTCTTTTCTTTTCCCATCTTTAGGTCCAGGGTCAGCCACTGATGGTACAAGTGAGTGGAGGCCAGCTAATCACATCAACTGGTCAACCAATTATGGTACAGGCTGTACCTGGAAGCCAAGGTCAAACTATTATGCAAGTTCCGGTTTCAGGATCACAAGGACTTCAGCAGGTCAGCATGCCCAGATGATGTACAAAATAGTGTTAAGCAATGCAGTGATTCAATTAAATTGGTTTTCAATCAAATTCCCCCAAAAAATTAATCAGTTTGAATGGGTTCAAATGAATCCATACATTTCTAGATAAACCAGCTCTGTTTAGGAAAATACCAAAAATTATACAAGGAAGCTGAAACTGAACTTGTTGCTTGCCCCCATCAACTGGAATTTAAAGATGCAGTATCTCTGCACAGGAACTTATCTATGTTCTTTTTGTTGATAAATGTAAATTATTTCAATAAATTAGTAACTTTTTAAAAAAATTCTTCGAAGAAATGTCTTACATTTTTACTTTGTGAAATAAAATAATGTTTTTGTGTCAAACAAGAAAATCCGTTACAGCAGAAGAAACATTTACCATTTTTATTGTAATGTAATGTGGGCCTTGCTTAACAACCAGTTTTTTTACCTATACTTCAAAGTTTTGACAATCCCCTCAAAAATATTGATGATCCAGTTCCAGAGTTCTGATGACAGCATACTCGTGATTGCATTTCAGGCCCTTGGGAACCCACCACACTTACAGCCAGTTGCAGTGTTCCTCGGTCATGCTTACAACTGCCATATTTGCTTAACGGCCACCAAAAAAAGGTCATAAAATTTGGTTGGTCATGTGTGTGCTTCAACTTATGGCTGTAATGACTTATGGACATTCCAGGCTCCATTACAGTTGTAAGTAAAGGACTACCTATAGGGCCTCTCAACTTTATCCAGTTAGTGCTTCCAAAAATAATTAGTACAGATGGCGGATCTGTGATTCTCCATATATTGCTGGAATACTTGGTTGTATCACTTGTGTTTGTTGCCTAGCCTTCCTCTTTGAAGGAAAATAAAAAAAAAAATATAATGCGCTGCTTGAAATGATGACATTCCAACCTCATTTTGTAATACTTGTTAGTGGGAAAACAGTGTAATATTATTAATTGGGGTCATATTGAACATTGTGGAAGAATACTCCTCTACTTGATTAAGAACATCTAATACTATATGTTTAAAACACTTCTTGCTTAAGATCATGTTCTTTTGAATTGTGAAGAATGTTTCCTAGGAGTTGCAAAGGATTTTTCCCCTTAGTTTTTAATACTCTTGCTGTAGAAAATATGTATAGTGGTGCAGCAAACTCAACTTTATCATTGTTTTATCCTTGCTTTTGTTATTTAATATGAGTAATTTCCCCCTAGCTTTTGTTTTGTTAACAAATCACCTCAGAATAATCAATTAAAGCCATGATTAGGATTAGTAGTTAACAGCATGTTACTCTATTTTATATGTCCACAGATTCAGTTGGTCCAGCCTAGTCAGATTCAGATTCAAGGTGGACAAGCGGTACAAGTTCAGGGCCAGCAGGGCCAGACACAGCAAATCATCATCCAGCAGCCACAGACAGCAGTAACAGCTGGACAAACACAGGTAGCATATTAAAAGGGGGAAGAGGTTGGAGAGAGGTTCAACTAAAGGGAGGAAGTCAATGGAATATGCAGTAAAATTGATTTTTGCCATGGTGTTTTATGTGAAACCATGGGAAGTTCCAAGGTATAATAGTTCTATATTACTCACTGGTTTAATTTTGTCTGATGCTTGCTTCTGCAGACCCAGCCACAGATTGCAGTCCAAGGACAACAAGTAGCACAGACAGCAGAAGGTCAGACAATTGTCTATCAACCAGTTAATGCTGATGGAACAATTCTTCAACAAGGTAGGAATTCTATGTGCTACAACATTTTCTAAGAAATATTAACTGTTTCAGAATTATGTGCATTTTTAAAAATTTCTGGAACGTGAGTGGGTGGCTATCAGTTCCATATAATCCCTGTCAGCCTCTCTACAGTGTGCTCTTTAATAAGAGCTGTGTCTGTAGTTTTCCAGTCTCCTGCTAGAGTATTAGAGGCTACTCCCATCCCCAGAGCACCAGTGTTTTCATACTGACATCCAATTTACATATTATTTCCTCATCACCTCAGAGCTATACTGTTTTCTTTCTTTCACTTCCAAGTTTTACCAGACATACTTTCTTAAAAGTTAAAAATATGTATATATACATTCCCAGAAGCCTGCCAATCTAACGTAGGTATGCAGGCATGTGATTATTTTTAACCCCACTTTGTCAGAATTGTAGGATATTAGTATTATAATATCAGCAGTTATGAACTTTTTAAAGCAGTGGTTGTTAACCTTTGCGCATCGAGTGCCGAAATGTGCACCGGAAACCAGAAGAGCAGCGCTCGCTGGCCACCTAGTCTTCTAGCTTCTAACATGCATGTGCCAGCCAGCTGGTCTTCACACATGCATGTGCGCCAGCCAGTTGGTCTTTGCGTGCACATGTGCGTTCGAAACCAGAAGACCAGGTGTCTGGCTGGTTTCTAATGTGCATGCACGTACTGGTCAGCTGGTATTCGCACATGCGGTGCGCATGTGTGCAGGGAGCTGCTCTTCTGGTTAACCAATTGGCCAGCGCGCATGCACGCGCCGGAACCTGGAAGAGGAATGGGTGATGGCTGGCATGCCTGGAGAGATGGCTCTGCGTGCCACTTCCAGCATGCATAGCATAAGTTCACCATCATGGTTCTAAAGTGATGGACTGACATGGCTATTACTATTTGCTATAGTGACAGTGCTTGGATTTCAGGCATGAAACTGTTGGTTTCTTGAAAAGTACATTTGTTTGAAATGTCAACTGATCATTCTAGAATTCCAGCAAGAACACAAGGTTCAAGGAATCCATGTATATGCAACTTGGAAATTACATTTCATTTTCTAAACATAAAATATGTATTAAAATGTTTTTTGTTTATCGAATTTGAACACCACCCATTTCACTATCCAAGTGATTCTGGGCAATTTTCAGATGCATTTTCATGGACTATAGGGATAAAAGTGATTGGTTTTTGTTTCTATTTTTTAAAATACAATTTAGGAGTACCTACTGTATTGTTAAAAATTATTTGTTATAGAGGTTGGAGACGTAAGTTATACTCAACAAGGATAAATATACCATAGGAGCATTGGGCGCTATAATATATGCAGTTTATCCCTAAAGTAAAATATGTAAAATGCATCAAATGTTTTAAAATACATTTGCAGAAAGTAAGTAAAATACAAGATCCATCCATATTTTATAAGGTGTTATACAGAAGCTTTTGAAGACTCCTAGTTGACCATTAGGAGGTGCTGCTCAGCATGTATTTTTCCCATTGTTTCCAAATGTCATGTGTCAATGGTTTTAATTTATTTTTACTGTGTGGTCCTGTGTACCAACATGTTTCATTGAGATTTCTGGCAACACAATAGAAATACACAATGAGCCATCCACAATAAACCAAGTAAAATTAAATTAAAAGCTCCACAGCAGCATGTAAACCAGTTTATTAACATTATTCCTAAAATATAACTGGACCCTTTATGCCAGAGCTGAAGAAATAGTATCTTGTAATGAACATCAAAAGTTTTTTATTAGCTTCTAGAAACTGATAAGCAGTGGAGCAACTTTAATTTCCGAGGAGGAACTTTCTGCAGTGCTAAAGTAATTTATCCATTTGCCAGAATTTCTGTAACGCTAATCCCTTTTAGACTTCCTTTCTATAAATTTGGTTTCTGTTTTAACAGACTTCAACAGATACTGCATTTGCATTTCACCTCAAAGAGCCCAATCTAAAATACTATGCAGTCTTAATTATACTAGAAGCTAACATGTAGTATGAATTTTCTGCTAATTTATGTGTAAGCTATTGTTCCCAATAGCTAATATTCAGAAATGTATTCCCATAGAATTGGAAAGCCCTTTAGCATTTCCTATCTGTAGCATTTTGCTCCATGAGTTTATTTAAGTCTATATAAAGCTTAGTATTATACCTTTGTGGGAATGATACAGTTTAATTAGCAACAAGTGAAAAGTAAGTTATCTCTTCTTTTTAACATTTATTGCCTCAATAATAAGGTATTTAGCAGAAATCTTGAATTTCACACTGATTTAGCTTTGTTTAGAAATACATGCTTAACTCGCATGTGAATAGATCTCAGTAAAAAAATCATATTTAAAAAACCTCCGTAAGCACAACTCAGAATGAGGGAATAACATTTGAAGTGGGACTAAATTTGTTCGTTATTTTTTATGTGTTCTGTTTAAAGTTACAGTCCCTGTTACAGGCATGATCACCATCCCAGCAGCCAGTTTGGCTGGAGCACAGATTGTTCAGACTGGAGCCAACACAAATACAACGAGCAGTGGACAAGGGACTGTAACAGTGACTCTGCCTGTTGCTGGAAATGTGGTTAACTCTGGTGGAATGGTCATGGTGTGTATTGCATTCTATACTCCCTCTTCTGTTATTTTATATTATAGTATACCACAAATGGGCAAACTTTGGACCGTCCAGGAACATTGCCTGTTTTTTTTCATGGCTTTTGTCCCAGCAAAGTGACTTACAATCACTAATTTTCCTGAACTTTGCCAGCAGGAGAAACAAACAAAATGTATAGTACCATCATTGGATAGGAAAGTACCATATTAGCTCATCCACTGATAAGCTGGACTTCACATTTTCATCAAAATATCATTAAAAATATGCAATCCACAGATAACACCAACCCACATTTTTCATTGTATTTTTGTTAGAAATTTGAAGGTTGGTTTATCGGTGAATGAACTTATATGTGAGTATATATAGAAATATAGTACTTAGAAAAGTAGCATGGCATGTATTTGTGGCTAAATCCATCAATGGATAAGTCGAACTCAATTTTAGGTCCATTTTGGCACCCAACATTCTCAAATAATCCATGAGTATATCGAATAATGAAATTTCCCTCAATGATGGGGTGTTTTATTAGTATGTGTGATATATGTGAATGAGTACTTTTGAATGATTGCAAAGCCCCTTCTCAGAAACATTCATGAGCCACGGGACCAAAAAGGTTGCCAGCTTGATTTATAAATTAGATCAGTGGTGGTGAACCTATTCAGCACTGAGTGCTGAAATGGGAGTACACGTGCATGGTGAAAACCAGAACAACTCCCTGGCACGCCGTGTGGGAGCAACAGAGACCAGAAGCTCAGCTTCCCGGTGTGCACATGTACACCAGCCATCTGGTCTTCTGGTTTCTAACACACATGCGCACACAAAGACCAACTGGTGCACACCCGGGAGCTGCTCTTCCAGTTTCCTGTGCTCCCACGTGCGAAGACCAGCTGGCCGGCACGCATGCACGCGTTGGAACCTGGAAGAGCAAAGGGCGATGGCTGGCATCCCCGGACAGACGGCTCTGTGTGCCATTTCTGGCACGGGTAGCATAGGTTCGCCATTGCAGAAGTAGATCATTGCTTTTTAACTTGATATCCATTCACTTTTTTATTTTTAAAGAAATTTGCTTTGATTTTTCATATTTTGAATATAGTTGATATAATAGAAATTTTCAAACTACAGATGCTTTTATGTTAATTTCTATGAGATTTGCTGCAGAATTTTGAGAATATTTTTTCAGAAAGTGGTTTGAATTCTAGGAGTTGGTTTTGTGCATTTCCCACTCCTACTTTGTCTTTCTGTGTCTCTTGGAAGCAAAGAATTTAATCAATGCATTTCCCTGCTTTGATGTAGATGGTGCCAGGTGCTGGATCAGTGCCAGCTATCCAAAGGATACCTTTGCCTGGAGCTGAGATGTTGGAGGAGGAACCTCTGTATGTAAATGCAAAACAGTATCACCGGATTTTGAAGAGAAGGCAAGCAAGAGCCAAGTTAGAAGCAGAAGGAAAAATACCTAAAGAGAGGCGGGTAAGATTATCAGTTGCTATTTCAATTAATGAGATGCAGAATAGCTATGTATCATTACAATTGCTCAATAACATCCATCGGTAGAAGTCTTTTCCCAGTCATTATAATGAACCATATTGGACTCAAAAGGATACCATATTTACAGTATATACTGATGTTTTTTTGTTTAATGAATAGAAATAGATTATTGGTTTTCAAAGTTTTCCTTGGCAAGTCACTAGAACTAGATTGCCTATGTCTTTTTAGTCGTAGAAGTGTACATTTGTTAGAAAGATGGCAGTTCCCAGATACTCCTTTTATTATCGTGAGAGCTGGAAGAAAAAACACTATGTTTAGGGATCAAATGTACATTTGATCAAATGTAGAACCATCAAAATATATCAACCTTCATATTTTTGATCAAGCAACTGAATTCTGCTTTAAAATAATGGTGACTTGTTGCAGATTTTTTATGGCTACTACTTTTCCTTTATGAAGCATCTGATGTTTCCCTTACTGAAAAGGCAATGTTGGACAGACCAAATGGGCTTTTGTTTTTACCACTTGGCATCAATCCAGCCTAGTTGTAAAAAATGCTAGTTAAAATTACTGGAATAAGTTAATTACAATTCATGTTCTTTAGGTCTGTGACGCTTCAACACTAGGTTTTGGGGAAATTTCTTCTTTCAGGCTAGATGATACTGAGGATTTCCCCTTTCCTTTTTAGCCTTAGCATTATCTCAGCCTCTTCTGTTCCTGGTCTTTACTTAATGAAAATGGATAGATGGATGTGTGTTCTAGCATTACATAAGATGTCCTTTCATCTCTACAATTTTGTAATTGTATATACAGAAATATCTTCATGAATCCCGACATCGGCATGCGATGGCAAGGAAACGAGGAGAAGGGGGACGCTTCTTTTCTCCAAAAGAAAAAGATATGCAGGTAAATGAAATTTATTTACTACTTAAGTTGATCTTCATGGGTAGCTGCTTCCAATTTACAACTTTAGCATTAACCAGAAATAAATTCTGAATCCTTGTTACGTTTTTCTCACTTTATAAAGCATGCAAAATTAGTTCACTTTTAGTTCATTGGTTCATCTAGCTCAGTTATTAAAAAACTATGGAGCACTTAAGTAATATATCTCAGAAAACAGTCATCTGCAGGTGAGTGTGTGGGAGGAACACTTTAATTTTCTTACATATGTTTAAATTGTTATATAAAAATAAAGTTTATATTGTTAGTACAGTATAGTATAAGTAGTTTCAAAAACAGTGCCACTGGTATTTATTTAGCGATTGGTTTTGACAAATATTACTTGTGGGCATGATCTGCTTTGCTTTGCTTTATAGAACAGCTTAAAAATTCTGTTATTCACAGTATAATTCTGCTTATTTTTATTTACATATTTTAAAATTTACAGTATGAATCATAAATACTATTTGTTTCCAAACTTTGAGAGGTTGGATGGTCTTAAAACATAAGGCTTCACATCTGAAGCCAATACTTTATGGTTCAGGGATTTGGCTGAATCATTTTTGGTAGTTTACAGGCTGAGCAATCCCATAACAAATCTAGAGAGCTCTTAATAAGGTGAGTTGGGCAATGCATCTCACCCCTGTCTCTCCTCCACCTTTGTATGGCTTACATGCCAGCCTGTTCTAACATTTATCTTTTCAGAGCCTTCAGTTCTTTCCCTCTCCTTAGCCCTCAACTTCAAGAGTGGCAAATGTGAAGGTGACTGTTCCATCCACAGGACATTTTGCCTTCTACTCATTGGGTTTAATTGTGTTAAGTAGACTTAGGAGTTCGGAAGATGTCAGCAATCGCTCTCTGAAATAACTGCTCAAACTATATCTTATGATCTAGAAAAAGTATGGTACTTCTTTTCATACTCTGAGAGATTGTAGGTACAGAAGATTCAGCTCTAGTTACTTTGGATTTCATACTGAAGCAAATTAAATATTGCATTTCCTATTTTGCTTGAAAAGCTGTTTTCATGATATTTTCCGAATAACAAAAAAGTAATAAACTCTTTTTTTAGAAATAAAACCCTTCGTTTAAACATAATAATAAGCCTCACAATAAGACATTTTTCAGTCTAATATCGTAGCTTCCTAGCAGGTTTTCTGCAAAACACTGATATTGCCTTCTTTTCTATATTTCATAATTCAGAAGCAAATTATAATTCTCCACTGAAGGATGCTGCCTGGTGTGCAGGAAAGTAAAGTGCAAGCCTGCCCTTCTACAATACTTAATTAGAATGACAAGGCTGCAGACATTGCAGCTGGGTAAACAAATATATTGCAGCATGGTGTCACCTCTCTATATAACAGTGATGGCGAACCTTTTTAGCACCGAGTGCCAAAACCGGGAGCAAGTGAGCCTGCGTGTGCATTCGCGCTCCGGAAACTGAAGGAACAGGTGATTTTTGGTGGGTGCATGCGCACAGCTTCAGGTTTCCACACATGTGTACAAGACCAGCTGTCCTGTGCACATGCTCCAGTTACTGCCCCTCCTCAGCCCTCCTGGGGCGAGGGGGTGTGGTGGTGGTCGCCCCACCACCGGTCCCAAAAGGGGAAAATGCCCCTCTCCAGCCGGAGCCTTTCCTGGCTGCTTGCCTGCTGGGGAGGGAAGGGGTGATTCACACACGCTGCCCCACTGCCCATCCCAAAAGAGGGGGAAATGCCCATCTCCAGCCGGAGCCTTTCCTGGCTGCATGGACTGCTCTCTTGCTGCTTTCCTGGGGTCGATCCAGACTGCATGTTCTTGCCGGCAGCTCTGCGAGGAAAATGAAACTGAAGGTACAGGTGGCCTCTGTGCATACACACTCCAGAACCCGGAAGAGAAACAGCTGATGGCTCTGTGTGCGCAGAGAGATGGCTCTGCGTGGCACTTCTGGTACATGTGCCATAGGTTTGCCATCACTGGTATATAATATTGTTTAATATGAGTACCACATTCCAAGTAGAAACTCTATAATAAATCCTTCTCCAGATAGTCTCCTTGAAGCAAATTTCTGTCATTCCTGATTTGTCCTATAGCAACATAATGTCTAACTTTAAATAATATGTGTTTGTGTTTTGATACTATGAAATAGATAACAGGTTACAAAACCTTTTTTTTTATATATATATATATATACAGGATTCTGGCCAGGCAAACGAAGAAGCTATGACACAGATGATTAGAGTATCCTAACAACCAACTAAATAACAAAGCATCTGGACAGACATCTTGTGTCTCTGCAATTGTTTCCTCTCCTTTCTATCAAATCAATTTCTGAATGGGAAAATTTGCTACAACCTTGTTCTTTATCAGAACAAAATAATACACTCGCAGTAAGTCATTTGTTTCAACTTTTAAATGCAGTGGATTCAATCAACTGAGGTACTAATGGAGTGTCCATTCACCCTTCTCAGACCCGAGATTGAAAGTCTGGCTCAAGGCCTTTAACATTCTTGGCAGGACAATGGCCCAGCTTGATAGCAATAGCAATAACTGATTTATTATAGGACAGCTATACCGTTTGGAAACTATGGGGTTTGAACCACACAGAAATACTAATGTTTGAAACAGCCAGAGCTGATATGTTTTGTTTTCTCAGTGTGATTTTTTTGGTCTCTCACAGATGCCGCTTTGTATTAGGATTGTTATTACTTCCTAGCAGCATAACTTTCTATTGTTAAAGCATAATCTCTCATAAAATCTTGACAAGATGGCAAAAGTTGTCCTTAAAATACTGTCCATCATATATCTATCTGGGACAAAATTAATCTCATCTCAGGGAATGGCCATTGGGGGGCGTGGCGTTGGCTAATAAAGTGTTTTGTAGCTGAATTGTGCTTTTGACAGTTAAAGTTCATTAACTTGCTCCCCTAGAAACTGGTCATGCAGGTTGTGAATGTCTCAAGTTATGCAAACTAGTCCTTTTCCTGGTCCCATTGATTTTCTGTGATCAAAGGATAAGATGCAGTACTGAACTGTGAACATCAGACAGTATGTAAGGACTGTATCATATATCTAAACAAATCAAAACTCTTTATATCCTGTCAAAGTTCAGACTGCTTTGGATATGAAAATAGAAACACTCTTTTCAAATTTTACATATAATGCACTTTGTAAATTTAACAATTCAAAATCTATTATTTCCTCTTGTGAAGAGCTTTTTTCCCCCTTGGTCTTGTCTGTAACGGTTTTATGTTTTATTCTGACACAAAACTGCAAAACCATTATTGTTTTTTACAATCTCACTTGATCATTCAGATTTTGACATCTGATCTGAGATTCATAATGGCACATACGGCTTTGTTTCATTTGTATATCTTCCATTACTTATTCTGATAAATGCCAAGAGGTCTGCTTTTGTATGTTCATGGGCTTCTGTTCAGCCCTTCAGTTGCTCAGCAAATCTGCGAATGAAGGAATACTGAAGTTGATCTGTTAAGAAAAACAGCGGTGAGTTTGACAGATATGCTGCATACAAAAAGTGGCCTGGTAATTGATCAATACATTTTTGAAGGGGATCTTGTGATTTTGGAAGAAGTGGTTCCTTCCTGGAAAAAGTAGACATTGGTCCTCACTTAAACTTTGTTGTAGTTGGAGAAGTCTGCCTTCACAAAATTCCTTTTTTACTTGAAATAGAAGCAAGTTCAAAAGGGATGAGGAGAGTGTGTGTAAATGCAAATTATTGTTAATGAATTTTTTTTTTAAAAAAATGGCTTGTAAAACTTTAGAATTAGTTTTAACAAATTTCAATTTCAACCGAATTTTAAGCAGTTGCTGGTCACATGCACTTCAGTGCTCTAACTTAAGCTCTTGGCAGCAAAGGGATTTGTTTCATTTGGTATCTGTAAAGTCCTGTTTAAGTCTGCATTATAACTTGTGTATTTATAAATGTGCTTCCTTCAGTCTTTCTGATCTTTCTATTTTCAGTATATTGGGTATTTGATTATTGTCTTGTTTTTCAGCTGGCTACTTCAGCATGTAGCTTTTCTCTTCACTGTTTTAAATAACAAATATCTGATTAGTATTTAAGTGATGGTATTTGTGAAGGAACAATGAATGCTTTGTGGTTGGGAATGGGTTTTCTTTTCTACTATTGCTGTATATTGGCCTTCCTACATCTTGTATCTTCCAGGTGTAGTAATAGGTCCATTGCTCCTGCAATTCCCATTGCCAATTCCCAAAGGCTATGCTTTCTGGAATTCTTGGGGTTGGTCCCAAAATATCTGTAGAACATCAGGTTTGGGAGGTTGCTGTAAATATTAAAAGCACTGATACATTTTGAAATAATGCTGAGTGAGGGGAAGATATTGTATTGTTTGGATTAGGGATTTTTCTTCCCATAAATTCCTCTTTTCAGCTGTCATTTTAATATTGCATATTGGGGTATTAAGAGGATCAAGGTTCTCCTAATTCTTATGTATATTTAAAATATAACAATACACTTGCAACTTAAAACTATCTAGCCATTGCAACTTTTACATTTATTAAAAATAGAAGCAAAATTGGTCTTTGTGATATCTGTATGTAGATGAAGCAGAAACCTATTTAATTTTTAGTCTTTAGAACATTTCTATAGTTAGTTTTTTTCTGTAATGGTGTAAATTACCTGATAGAATCTATTATTCCAATGGCTTAGATTTCATGTGTGTAAGACAAATTTATTTCAAACTATTTTTTAATCTTGGGAATCTCAAATTACAAGATGATGCAAAATGTTTTGTTCTCAAGCAAAAATTAAAAGTAGAAGTAATATCAACTGCAACTCTTAAATAGAAGGGAAAGAGAGACAATGAAATGCTTAATTGGAAGTAGACTTAAGGATAAAGGTGTAGTGGGTTTAAGGAATGTGAGAATTTTTTTGAATTAGAAAGCACTGGAATGTTGAGCCTATATAAAGTGGCTTAATACTTAGGGAGGGAATAGGTAATCCCCAATTTACGCTTTTTCCAAAATTTTGCATGTAAAAAAACTTTTTATTTTTCTTTTCTTTTTGGTTGTGAATGGAACTGGGGCATTGATATTTGTGAAATTGTAATGCAAAGTTTGTATATAGTTCAAAAGTTTATAATTTTTTATTCTGCATTTTGAAGTGTATTTTGTCTTTAATAGATACAACTGTAAGTACTGTGTACACTATTAAACTAATAAAATGTTTATAAAATATGTTGTTGATTACTTCGATTGCACCCACACTTTATCTGGAATTACAGGAATACTCGGCAGTCCTGAACAGCTAGAAATATCCTTTAAAAGTTTGAAGTTGCAAAAACATTTTCTCAGCAACAGGTTATACAAAGTACTATGCATTTTCACTGCATAATTAATTACGTTTGATGCAAATTGATGTTTCAGGATGTTTCTTCTTACCTGATTAAAGAACTATCTTGCATAGAACTCTACTGATTCAATCCTATGTTCCTTTCTTTCTGTACTGAAATTGTAACTACAATTTGTTTTGGCTTTAAAGATAGCTTACAATTAGCCCCCATTTTGAATTGAATTCATGGAAATTTGTATTAATTAATCTGGAACCATTATTCTTTGGACATCTTAATAACAGTTACAATCAAGATGACGACATCTGAGTGCTTATTGTTTATCGAACCTTTTTACATAGAAAAATGGCAAATTAGGACATTTTTTACTGTATAGTATTCCAGAAATGTATTGCATGCCATAGTTTTAGATAATTAAGTAGATAGTAAGTAACAAATTGGCCAGGTTGTCTTGGCCTCTGCCACTTTTGTTGATCTGTTAACATCTACTCTGAGAGAACAATGGCTTCTCTTTTTAAATCACCTATATCAAAATTTGTATTTTGGGTGATACTGTAGTTTATCTGTTAGTTTCTATTACTTTCAGCAACCCATTATAATGGAACTTTTCTTCACTTCCATTTCTAACAACTTTAAAAATGCTTCAATTATGAGGGTATAAGGATTGCTGATAATGCCACTCAAATGTAGCATTTTTCTGGTATGCCATTTAAAAAATATGGCTCATCTCAAACTTTTACTAAAATTATGAATCGGCAGAAGATAAACCTCTCAACCGTTGTAAATAAAATTAATCCTAGTGACATCAGTTCAAATATAATGGAAAACAATGTTCTTTTTATCAGTACTGTGATAAGATTCAGCAGTTCATGTCAACATCCAACACCTGCTGTGCTTTGAGGCCATAAATTGCAGGACAATTTTATTTTCTCTCATGCTTTTGTGCATAATCAGAATACTTACACTTGCAATATAGGCTCTTATTTAGCCATATCATGGTGAATATCAGAAGGCAGCCCATTCTAAGCCTTGCGCCAAACGATTATAGTTGGAAGAGTTTTTGAAAAGGCTTGGCTAGGGAGAAAGACAAGTGAAAGTGTACAACATAGATCAATAAGACTATTCTGCCACAAAGAATCACCCTTTACTAGTGTTTCCTATAGATAGAGGTCCAAAATGCAGTCAGTAATTTCCAAAGTTGAACTAGTCCCCGTGTTTACCAGAGTAAACTGAAGGTGGTGTCTCTGTATATAAGCAGTATGATTCCTCATTAAGGGAGCTCTAGGCCTGCCCGATGTATGGGCCAAGGGCTGCAAATATCCTGTATAACAGCCCATCTTTTTTAAAAAAAAAGACCTCAGTAAATGTACCAGTTTATTCACCAGCTGCTGCCAGGTGATGGAGGAAGTGGGTGGTTTAGAAATGTGGGAGTATGCAAGAGGTGTTTCTGTATGGGCTGGGAAGGATGTGAAGGAAGTTTGCCTGAGATGGCATACAAGTTGGGAAGAGCAGATAGGTGGGTAGTGTAAGTCGTGAATGGTGTAAGTGGTATAAGTGCTATTGCTAGGGGTGCGTGAGAGGTGCTCTGTGGATCATGGCTACATGGAGGAAAGGTAGGCCAAGATGGGTGTGTGTGAGGGGTACTGTATCTGTTGGGGGATGGCCTGTGGGGGAAGTGTTTGAGAAGCATGCTTGGGAGTGATCAAGAGGTGCTTTGCAAATCAAAGATAGTGCATGAGGACGGCACAGGTTGTGAAATGCATGTGGGTGCCCAAGAGTCATCACGGGTCAGGGGAGTGAGTTGGTGGGTGCCTGGAGTGCTATGGGGGGAGGGAAGGCACACAAGGGTAGCATGGATCAGGAAGGGTCATGGAGCCAGAATTTATTTAACATATACATGAAACCGCTGGGTGAGATCATCTGACGACACTAGATAGGCTACCATCAGTATGCTGATGATACTCAATTGTACATCTCTGCCTCCAGCTGAACTAGTGATGCCATGGAAGTGATGTCCCAGTGCCTGGAGGCTGTGAGGATCTGGATGGGAACCAACAGGCTCAGGCTCAACCCGGACAAGACTGAGTGGCTGTGGATGTTCCCCCTGCTCAGTCCAGTGGATTGTTGCACACTGATGCTGGAGGGAGAAAAATTGCTCCCCTCAGAATGGGTGCGCAACTTAGGGGGTCTCTTGGATCCACAGATGCAATTGGACAATCATCTGGCAGCTGTGGCCAAGGGGGCCTTTGTGCAGGTTTGCCTGTTGCATTAGTTGCGCCCCTTCCTGGGAGTCTCTTCTGACAGTCGCTCATGCCCTTGTCACCTCTCGATTAGATTACTGTAACACGCTCTACATGGGGCTGCCCATGAAGAGCACTCGGAAACTTCAACTGGTCCAGAATGCTGCTGCGCGAGTGATTAAGGGTGTACCTCAGTGCACCCATATAACACCTGTCCTCCGCGAGCTGCACTGGTTTCCAGTGATCTTCCGGATGCAATTTAAGGTGCTAGTGACAACTTTTAAAGCCCTTCATGGCTTAGGAGCGGGGTACCTTCAAGACCACCTTCT
>JANHGC010003040.1:381775-391929 GCA_027560395.1 Boaedon fuliginosus | reverse complement strand
ATGAGTTGGACCCTGAATTACTTGGGTCAGGTCCATGGTTGCCATGGAGGCCATGAACTCCTGTGCCACATCTGAGGGATCGCCCAGGGATGGCAGGTTGAAGTCCCCAAGCATCATTAGCCTGGGAAACTCAACCATCAACCCAGCAACTCCCTCGAACAGCACAGGCAGAGCTTATGCATCGCAGCTGGGAGGCAGGTACGTTAGCAGCAACCTCAACTGAACCTGAGTCCAACTTCAGAAGAAGAGACTCACACCTGTCTATCTCTGGAGCTACACCAACCCACGGATAGAGATCCTGATGCATAATTACAGCCACCCCACCACCCCTGCCCTGGAGTTGCGGTTGGTGCAAGACTTGAAACCCAGTGGGGCACATTTCTGTGAGGGGAACATCCCTCTCCGCCCCCAACCAGGTTTTGGTAATGCATGCCAGATCGGCCCTCTTTTCCAGGATTAGTTCCTGGATCAGAGGGGCCTTGTTAACGACCGACCTGGCATTCAAAAGTAACAACCAGAGTCCAGGTTATAATTACAATTTCTTCATGTAATTTTCTTTCCAAGCAGACATTTAAGGAAATGACTCAATGAACAACAGCAGACTTCTCAAATCTGTAGATGATTCGATTCTGTCCAAGGATCTCATCAGTCAAGAAAAGAAATTCTGGCCGCAGAGCCAGAATAAGCTCTTAGGTCATATTACATATTACTAAACTCTTAGGTCATATTAGTGTAACTTCTCTATATAATCCAACTATAAATAATATGTAAGACATAATGATATATGTTGGCTGTATCAAAATAATCAGAACTAACAAATAATAAACTGATTTATTATTGGGTTGTGTGCAGTTCAGAAATTATTAAGAAATACTTTGGACTTTACACAATGCAGTAAAATCCATGATGCATGTTTTCTTTCTAGCTTACGCAAATGTTGGGCTTTCTTAATAGTAATGAGATGCTGCACTTGTGCTCACATGAAATCCAAAGCACTTCTTCTGGATCATTTTTAAACAAGGTATAGCTACATTATTCATCGATCAGGTAACTATTAAACTAGACTTAAAAAATAGGATCCAATTGTAGTGAAATTTTTTGAAAAAGTTTTTTAAAGTTTTACTACTAACTTGTCTGGTAAAAGTATGCTTGTTAATTCTGTTTCTTTGTGGTACCACAAAGTTCCTGAAACCCTGAATAGAATGTGACACCTAGGTGAAAAATTCTTTGGATAAATCTATTTAAAGTTCAACATTCTTATAATTGTAAGAAAAAACACACATGCTGCTGGGGTAGCCATCCTCTCATCCTTTTTGTCAAGAGACATTTTCTTTCTAGAGCATTTTGACAGGAATCTGGAATTCCACATTAACATTTTTAAAATTTGCTTTATTTTTTTCAATTTATATATTTACAAATGAATAATGTCTTTATGATATGTTCTACATAAAGAGCAAGTAAGTTTACATATTTCACAATACCACTTGTCTTGGAATCTTTATCGACATTTTCTTATGACAAAAATGTGATTTAAATAGAGTTTGTTTATTACATGTATAGTAACAGAGTATTTATATTTTTGGTTGCGTAATAATAGGTAGATCTCTTGGTTCATGAAGCAAAATAAATCCAAATTTTATAGAGGGGCAGTTCCATTATTAGGGACCAAGCAAAATCTTGCAAAAATTTGCACATGAACAGTACAACTGGCCTTTCTATTTCTGGAAATGAAGGATTACACACACATCATACATTACACTAAATCTTAAACAAAAGTTAAAAAGCCATAAAATGATGGGTTATCTGTTTTTTTTTAAATTCCAGAATAGTACTATCATCTGATAACTATAACACCTTCAAGTAGCTCATTGAGTGTGAACTATCACAGCAATTTCATCTAGACTTCATTTTCCACTTCACTTTTTTGTTATCTTTTAATTTTTTTAAAATTGAAGATGTCAAATGCTTGCACACTCTTTTGTGACACTTTGGAAAGCTATAATAAAGGTACATTTTGTGTTATTTTTATTATCCATAAAACTGAACTATACCAATAATATATTTTACTTGATGTATATATTTTAGCAATTGTAGAATGCGCACTACTCAGACATATTAGCTTATGTGCTTCTGCCTTTTATTACTCCTTCAGAATGTATGAAAGTGGTCTTACATGTTTTCTTGTCTCAAAATAAAATGCCATGAGTTAATGTTTCTGTTTATGTGAAATAAATCCTAATGTGTATCATGGAGCACATTATTAGTCTATTTCCAAATAAACTAGAAACTGAGAAACCACCATCTTTATTATTAGCAAAAAGAAACAGATGTTTAATTGTGATATATGTCGAGATTCTCTGACAATGTACCAAAAATATATGCAAAGTCCCAAAAGTAAGAAACCGATTTATGCTTAACACCAACTAACAGGCATTCAGCTAGACTCCTGAAAAATGTGGCCTTGCACAATGGACATTAATATTCACCTGCACCTAGTGTAGCAAGCAGTTTGGTCACATATATGTCCAATACATTAATCAGAATTATTTGTGTTATAAATGTTATGATGGTTATGCAGCACCTACAGCATTAACCTTAGCAAAGCATTATTCTTGACTGATAATCAAGCCCAATTGATTAGCTCTTCCATTAAGTATAAGTTACCCTTGTCTTAGATGGGAAAACAATCCTAAATTCCTATTTGAGTGATGGCCCAGAAAGCTGGACATTATCTTGCATTTTTATTTGAATGGTGTCTGAAAATAACACATGTTCTGTTTCTCCTGTCATTTCACATTCCATTCAGTATTTCCTATCATTGGAACATGTATAATCATGCTTTTTTTCATGGAACTAGTCTTTAAAGACTCAAGAACTCTTGGATATATTTTTTTCACTTCTAACAATTTGGAAAATTACAGCTAATTAATTCAAAGTAATTCTTCCCCAGATATACCTGAATGGTTTCTTTATACGGAAGTAGTTCCAATTATTTCTGATTCAATTGATTCATCCAGTAATTTTATTTAAAATCTATTCACTTTTTCTTGAGTGCAACCAGTATAAGCAAACTCTCGTAGGCCCATTGTCTTAAATTAGAAATGTGAAGTATTCTGGTCTTTACTGTCTGTAAAAACTGAGAAGAAATAATAAATGGCAGAAACATGCCTGTCTAATTATAGCATAACTTTATTTCTGTCCTAACTTGGATAGTACATAACTCAGGTGATGCAATAGACACAGACAAAGAGACAGCAGCCGGTGTTAGAAATCTACATCTGAGCACTAAGATTTCTTTTGCCATCTTGGCTTCCCATTTGAAATAATTCAGAAAGATCTTGCAGGAGCTGGTGGCCTTTTCCATTCTTAAGATAGTGCAGCACATTTGCTTTTGGTATTTTGGTAAAAGGTGTGTCCCTCCCCAGGAGCTCTAGTAATAGAGGCTCCAACATATCAGACATTTCCTCTCTATCCATGGTGTCATAGAGATCTGAGAGATCTTGCTCCTTTGATGTCAGCAGGGCACGTGCTTGGGAGAGGTCTCGGCCATTAGCTGTATGCACTTCCCCCAGGGCATTATGGAGCCACATGAGTCGCTTTAAACCTTGAAGGGTTCTTCCTCTGTCATTCAGCAGCTGGTGTTCTGTCACAGCTCTTTTACTGAAATATGAAAAATCAGTACCTTGAGAAGCAGAAGCATATTTAGAATGGAAGAATAAAACATGTCCAGTCTCTTTTACTTTCTGCTACAGACTTCTTAACAAAGATGAAAAGATCAAGACTCTGAACATAGAAGAACATAGCATTGCATTCTGTTGTCAAATTACTCCTTGCTCAAGCATTTAATGGTATTCCAAGAATTTCAGAAGGAAATACTGTACATTGTTGTTGATCGTTTAATTTAGGTTGATACCCTACCTTGCTTCTATATAATTCAAGGCGGTATTCATAATGTTCCCTCCTGTTATCTTCCCCACAACTGCAACTCTTTGAAGTGAGCTGGGCTAAGCGGAGAAATAATGGCTGGAAGAATTAGAAATCCCAGCATCAAGTTTAGTTGGGTTCTGAATTCAGAAGGCTTAATGTAAGCTTTCAATCTGAGTCAAATTGTTCAGCATCAGTACCTATGATTCACTTTGATGCTCTCCAAACCCTCTTGAATTAACAGAATACCAGAAGATTCTTACATTTAGTGTTTTCTGGCTACTTTGCCTTAAAAAGAAAATCTCCCCAATTTTTAAATGAAAAATAATTTTGAAAAAGATAACATTAAATTCTTGTTTAAATTTTTTTCTACAATTTTAACTAGTAAAATACTGGAATCATTACATTTTAACAGTTAATTGCACATGCAAGAGGCAAAACAAGAGAAAATACATTACATAATTCTATATGAAATTCTTACTTTTCTGTTTCTTGACATGTTGCAAAGCAAGCAAGAAAGAAGATCGATATAATTTTTGCCATTTGTAGATATTTTTCTGACAAGAAAATCTTTTTCCAGTCCTATAAACTTTTCAATGAGATGAAATTATAATCATTGAAGTACAATTATAATATGCCATATTTAAATAACTGCTAATAAGAATAAATATATCTCAAAAAGTGGTAAAGATAATTGATCTTCATATTGCTTTAATGTATATCAATCAAGTAATGCTAGTACCATAAATATCAGTTCAATATTACAAAACCATCACATTTGATTTACATGTTATTTGTATTTATTGCGAAAAAAAACCCCACTTTTTAAATACATTCCTATTATTCCTTTCACTTAAAAAAGTATATATTTACTTGGTTACAGACTTCCTCATGTAAATACTGTCCAGATTTTTTTTTTCAAATTCAGCACCCATTGCCAGCCAGCATTGTCAAGTTAGGGAAGGATCATATCATAGAGGAAAACCAAGAACATATGCTTTATAAAACCATATACTTCAAAAATCATAAAGCAAATGCAATGATTTCCCCCCAAAAGACTTGATGAACAATACAAGATAATAGTTCAATTTTTAAGGAATACTAATCACTTATTGATGAATTTTGTAAAGGATTTATACTCAATACTCACTATTATATGTCTTCCTACTGAAGTATATTCAGGCTGACCTGCTGGAATCTATTGATGCTACTGGAACTCGAGTGAACTTGCTCTACATTGCAGAATGATTCTTCGGAGCTTTTTTATAGTTACGCTGTGCCTCCTGAACAATAGGTATGAGCTGTGCATCATATTCCATAAGACCTTCCCCCCTGCCCTTTATAAATGAAATACGTGTTCTGTTTGAAGTCAGTCAATTCTGAAGGGGGGGAAAATCTACTGTCTTATTAGTGATTGAGGCATTGGGATGTCATTGGTTTGAAATATTAGCAAATATTTGATACTGCAATATTGTTTCTTTATAGGATCATAAAATAAGATCATAAAATAGTACAATAAATGAGTCAATAACAAGTCATGAGTAATGTTTCGTTTTAATCAGGGGATGCACAATTCAATCAAATGGTAGTAAGAAGACCTCACCCCATCTCGTCCATCTCTTAGTTCACTTAGTTTTGGTTTTAGTACAGTTTTTAACAATGAGTTAATGTATGTAGTTTTAAATATTTTGATATTTTAATTATTCTTGTTCTATATTATTATTATTCTTGTTCTATAATTTGTAAACTGTCCAGAGTCACTTTGGGAGGATGATAGGAAAAATAAAAATTTAATCTATATCTATAAAAGAGAAGTGTGGGTTTGTGGGTATGTGCTGAATAGGCTCTTCCATGCCTGCACCAATCTGGCCCAAACTTCCCAGGCACATACCTTGCACTTTGCAGATGAGCACTGGGAGGGTCATGAATGTTTTGGGGGATTCTTTCCCCCCAAAAAAGGGTGCCGAAGTGGAGGTACTGCCCCCGACATTTTACTGCGAAGCTCTACTGCACATGTGCAGAGGGCTCCAGGCAATGGATGCAAATCAGACGCTCTCCAGCCAATAGAGGCAAGGCATGCAAACCGGGCAAAAAATGCTGGGAATTGTAGGCTGCAGCATTCCCTGCTCAGGCCCGGCTATACCCGGGCAACACTGGCTTATCAGTTAGCTATTTCTAAAAATAACAAAGGCGGGATAGAAATAAATGAAAATAAAATAAAAACAGAAGCCGTGTGCCTCTGCAAATGGCCACTGAAAGCTTTGAGACAGTTGAGTTGGTACGACGCGTCGAATCAATTTAGTGCTATATTAGTGTTTGGCCTCAATGGCTTTCAGATCGATGCTTGGTGCAAGCCCCACGACTTGCTGAAGTGTGCTTTGCTAAATAGTCTACAGATGCGGCTTTCTGGGCCCCGCAAAGCCCAACTAAGTCCTCAAAGGCTCAACGGCCAAATTGGTCTAAGATATTTTGACACACGAGAGGGAAACAAATCCTCCGACAATGTTAGAGCCCAGAGGGTACTGTACCTGTTCTTTGACCCGTACCTGGCTAAAATATGGGGGAGAGGCTACCTTTACATTGCAAAACCCCTCACTTCAAACTTCTGGAAGCCAAGAGGAGCAGGATGAAAAGGATGTGGCAGAGTTTCCCCCTTTGCTGCAAATCCAACATTTCTCGTTGTGCCTTTTTGGCAATGCACGGTATTTCCAGACCAACTCGGCTATGAAATAACTAGCTCATCTCACAGCTTGAAATACTCCAAAGAAAGTAGACTTTTCTCTAGCAAGAGAGAGAGAGCAAGAGCACGGAGCTGTGTGAAAAAAAATCTTCCTGAAAGCAGGTGGGAGCTTACCCTTCTTTGTGGGGGTTCAAAATGGTCCACGGGCAGGTGTAGATTTGCAAGAGTCACAAAGCAGCACACGACCTAAAAAAAAATCTACATTCAAGCAAGACACTGCTCAGTTGCTGGCATGGTGCAACTCCCGAAGGACTCTGGGCGGCTTACAACATGGATAACAATAGCACTAAGATGTTATATACCGCTTATCAGAGCTTTACAACACACCCCAAGCAGTTACAGAGTCAGCCTATTGCCCCCCAAACAATCTGGGTCCTCATTTCACCGACCTTAGAAAGGATGGAAGGCTGAGTCAACCTTGAATTGCCAGGTTTCTTATAATAGTTAGGGCCTGAAAAAGTGGGATGATATTCTTTTCTTGTTATCGTTTCAGAAAACTGTTTGCTTTTTTATGTTTTATGTGTGTTAAATTCTATAGTTGGGTTTTTGAAAGGGGGTTCCTTCTAATGTTTTCGTGTTAAGTGCAGAGTTCGGGGGGGTTTTTTTTTCAAATCAACTAGAGGTTGATCCTTTGGTTATGAGAGGGATCGACTAACGCATTTGTCATGGGAACCTGATTGCGTGGGCTGAGAGGGTGACTGTCCCAAAGTCGCCCAATTGGATTTCATGCCTAAGGGGAGACTAGAACTCACGGGCTCCTGGCTTCTAGCCTGAGACCTTAACTGCCAGATACCTTAACCCCCAATCTCCCTTGTGCTTTTTCGGTCTGAGATCGTAAATACATCTACACCGGTTAACCTAATTTCCCCTTCATTTTTGACTATTTGATACACTTGTATATATTTTAGCTTTATTTGATAATATTCATTGATCTTGGGATGAACTGTTAAACTCAAAGGAAAACTTTTTAAACAACTGATTTTGCTTTTTCAGACACTCATCGCTTGAAATGGGAGGCCAACAACATTAATAAATAATGAATAAATAAAATAATAATCATGAAGTTATGAAACGATTTCTTCCCAAATTTTATTTTTTGTAAAACAATAGGACTAGAAACTACTATTTTCATGCCTAAAAAGCAAAGTATAATAATAGCTTAATTAAGCATATAGATTAACATAGAACCTGCATGTTAAAAACAGATACCATAATTCAAACATACCTAGGGAGTATTATCACATCAGTTTCCCATGTTAAAAGACTCTCAAAAAGTGTACTTACTCCCAGTTTCCTACATATGACCAAGTTTTAAAACCCAAACTCTTTCCTGGTTGAGCTATGGCTAAGACCTACTCCGGTCCTAGCCAATCCCACCAGCCTACTCCGCCAATCCCACCAGCAGAAGACCCAAGGGGCACAGAAATGTAATTTCTTCGGAGAAAAAAAACACCCAAGCAAGGCCGGGTAAGCAGCTAGTAATAAACAAGGGCAGTGGCTCCTTATTACTGTTGTAACCGAGCAATTACCATTTCTCAAATATAAGAAAATCATTAATCAGATTTCTTTGGCCACTTTCAGTTGTTGTGAGCTGAATGACAATGTACAATACAGATCACAGCTATTTCATTTCATTTTGGTTCTAACATCCAGTAGCATGGGAGCCTTCTGACTGGGTTAATTGTTAATGTTTCCTTTCAATAAATAAACTCGTATAATAACAAACTGAAATCATGTCGAGATCACTACGTTGACTGTATTTACCATTATCTTCCAGTCTTTGACTGGTGGTCTAGAGGTGGAGCTCTCACCTCACAATAAGGAGGCTGTGAGTTCGATCCTAGGTAGAGGCTCCTGCTTGGGTAGATGACCTACAAGGTCCCTTCCAACTCTGTTAATCTGTTAAATCTGTTATGATCAAAATGGAGACTGGAATTGCCATTGCCAAGCGATACAGTCGTAAAACATAGCATCATTTAGTGATGGCAACACCAGCCCTCCCCACTGCCCTATTAACCGAACCAACAACAACCATTCATTAAGCAAGGATCCTTTCCAAGCCAAGCTAGCCGGTCTTGGTCTCTCTAGTACCTAGTAAGGTAAGAGACTGCTTCCAACTTCCACTACACACCAACTGATCTGGTTTAGGAGCTGCTTTTCGCTTTTTCCCCCCTGCACAAAGGGGCTGTCGGTGCTGTGGCTCTGGGGTGGTTTTCGTGGTGGGGGGCAGGTGGCGTGTGGAGCTCAGCCCCAGCTTAGCCCAGGGAGGACCCGGGAGTACAGAACCACTTTCCTTTTGAAGTATTAAGTGAAGCTGCAATCGCGAAATAGCAGGGGCAAACAAATGAAGGTGCTCATCATCTGCTTGGAGCCAAATATTACTCTCAGTCTTACCCATGGGGTTGTCCAAAACCTCACAGAGCAGAATAGCTATAGGCACCTACATGCTTCACTGTGTTAAGCCACCAAGAGAACAGCCCCTCAAATATCAGGCCCAGGGGTGTCCCGGGCAACCCTCGCTATTTAAAGAATACAAAAAATGAGGGGGAAACGTGCAGCACACCCCTGAAAAGGGTAGGAAGGAGTTGGCAATGAAATGCAAAGAGTCTGTTCGTGAGAAAATGCCTCAGGATGGAAATCTATTAGGAGGCGGTTCTGAATAGGCTGCTTTACAGTCTGTGCTGGGAATAGATGGCAGAGTGATAGCAAAGTCAATAAAACAAAGTAGCACCAGAGCCCTCGTTTGTATTCATATAGCTCCGAGTTGGTATACACGAAAATGAATCAACAATCAGCATTATGAAACAAAAATAAAAATAAAGTGATACTAAATAATCTGTTCATCTTTTTCTCACCTGCAACAAATTAGGCTTTCAATATGCAAAGCATCTTCTTCAAGAAAAACAAATGATCGTGATTTCGTTTAATTGTAATTTAATGAGGCATGATTTATTCTTAAAGTGATATATACCAGGTGCATGGCAAAGAAACCAGTCCAGCCAGACTAACTGTAGCCTTGCGGTTTTTGAGGAAATGCCTGACGCGAGCTAGAGATGGTGTTCATTTCTGTAATATTCTGCCAGGGGGGAGAGAAAGAGAATGGAAACCCACATTTGCCTTAGAATCCCATTGGACATACACATATTTATGACATTTTAAAAAAACTGGATATCCATGATGATAATCTATGAATTTTAGAGCTCCAATTATGGATGCTGTAATCTATATCTAAGACTAGAGTATCACCATTCATGGAAGTGAAGCGTTCACAACTGGGCACTAGGGCCCAGCCTGAAATTCTGGGGAAAAGGAGATCTATACCTATAGATGAATTTTTACTAATCAAATATTTATTTATTTATCTATCTATTTATTTATTTATTTATTTTATTTATATTCATATTTATACCCCCCCTCTCTTCACCCAAGGGGAACTCGAGGCGGCTAACAACCATATAAAAACAGTCCTATATAATAAATATCAAAACAC
>JANHGC010003040.1:259978-279885 GCA_027560395.1 Boaedon fuliginosus | reverse complement strand
GGGTGTCCAAACTTTTTGCAAGGAGGGCCAGATTTGGTGAGGTGAAAATGTGTGGGGGCCAACCATTCAGCTTGACATTCTTTGAACCATTACAATTAAATGCAAATGAACTATTTTATGAATAGGGTGGTGAAGGGGAAAATGCACGCCGGCAGGGAGAAGAGGCTGCAGGCTGTTTGAAATTTGAAAACGGGCCGCAATTGGCCCCCGGGCCGGACTTTGGACATTCCTGGTTTAGATTTATACCCTGCCTTTCTTCCCCGAGCGGAACTCGAGGCGGCTTACAACAATTAATAAAACCACAATATACAATATAATATAATGGGAACATGGGAACAACTCCTGGCAGGCATCCAAAGATAGAGCTGAACGGGTGGGCAGAGATCAGAGCAGCAGAACCTGGGGGCTTCCCACCAGAGAACGCAAGAGCTGAGTAGTAAGGGAGCAGGTGGACAGAGTGCAGAATGGCAGTGGCAATGGCTGGAGGCTTCCCATTTTCACACTCCCTGCTGCTGCCACTGCGATGAACTCTGGGCCTTTCAGAGTTCAGGGTGTTTGGCAGTGGCAGCGGTTTTCAGACCATTCAATGGCAGTGGGTGGTATAAGTGGCGGAGAAGTGATGGAGGTCAGATAATGTCCCATTTTCACATTCGCCAATGCTGCTGCTGCTGAACAGCCTGCGGTGGTGGAGTGTATGAAAATGGGATGTGCCTGGCCTCTGCCACCTCCTGGATGCCCTCCATGAATGGCCTGAACACTACTGCTGTTGCCTCACACCCCAAACTCTGAATGGCCTGGATCTTAGTGTAGCATCAGTGATGTGTTTGGGTGTGAAAATCGGAAGCTCCTAGCCATCACCACTCTGCTTTGCCCACCTGCTCATGGGCCTGGTTCTCCCTCTGGTGGGAAACTTCCAGCTGCCGCCATTGCTCTCCACTCCGCTTAGTTGCTTATTTGCCTGCCCAGCTCTCCCTTCAGCTGCCCTCACCGAATTGTCCCATGCCAAATTGGCCATGATGAGTTGTCCCATTCTGGATACCGGCAAGGAAGCTTGTTGAAGTATTTGTATACCATGGAAATAGAAGGAAGGGATGTTTCAGGGCACCATCACCTCCAATAGCATACAACAATAAATTATAATAATCTGGTGTTATTGTTTTTCTTCCAAAGGTTTTACAAATGTAAATTATTGGACAACAAGTTTTAACTCCAGGGGATCTGAACCCGTTGTCGTTTGTGATGGATCTGTCAGTTGAAAACTCAGATGTATAAGACCTCAATATCACAAAAGTTACGGGGATGATACCACTACAGTTCCCAGTGATAAGTTTTCCCTTCTGATCTGCAACGAAGAAAGCTGTGCACTTTTAAAAGAACATTTTATTCAAGGCCACTGGCTTGCCTTTTCAGATGTTTTGGTAGAAACTGGAAGATCTCTTTTCTCTAGCTTTTTGTAGAGTTATTATTGAAAGCTGACTGCTGGATTTTGTGTGTGGGGGAAGTTCTGTGAAGTTCTCTTTGTGAACATTGTTCATTTTGACACTGCAGAAGGAGTTGTCTCAAAATACTTCCAGACATCCTGGAAGAGGTAACGTCAGAGCTGCTGATGAATCTGTCTCTGGATCATTGCTTTAAAAGAGCAAACTACTAAAATATTGGATAGGCTGAGAAATTAAAAATGCCTCTTGAGAAAAGCATTTATTCAGGTTTTTATCCTATGTTATAGTTTGAATGCAGGAATTTGATCCACAGCTGCATTTTTTTCTTTCACTTTATTGTGATGACACATCTTCAGAATATTTTTTCCAGTGAAAAAAAAATCATGTCTTTCTACCTAAGAACACAGCGTGACTTTATGTAGTCATCACCAAACTGTGTGGCTGAGGTAGGGTTTGTATGCTTGACAGAGAAAGGCATCCCGCAAATATATTTTTCCATCTCTTCACAAATGCTCAAATATGTATTCTTGTCACTTTTCCCTGGACTAAGTCAGCAGAACGCCAAATCCATTTCCCCCCAAAATGAGTAATAAGAGCCAAATTTTTAGAGCAATGACTTGGTGAGCATCCTCTTCTGAAAATTAAGCCTTTGGAGCGGGTCTGAGTTGGACATTCCAAATTAGTTACCATTTAAATTTGTTAACATGGTTGAATTGAGCTTGGGAAAGTATTTCTTGAAAGCATTTTCTAAAATTTTGGTTTGAATGTCTCCAGATCTTTTTAAAATTGAGGTAGATAGTTTGTGGGCAGAGTTGCAGTGTGGAATATTTAATGTGTGCCATGAATATGGTTGTCATTCTCTACAAGAATTAATTGCATTTTCTTTTTCATTAGCATTGTCAATGTTTGATTCTTGATTGCCTTTCCAGATTTTTGCCTTTCCTCATGGTTCTTGTGAACTCATCTATCTAATATCTTTAGAGGGGATTATTTTTCAGGACTGAAATTGTAGAGGTGTCTCCCTTGAGTTAATCTTTAGGTTCCTGATGTGCTAAGATAATTTGCAGATGTGTCAGGCTGAAGACGGGCCAGCAGTGAGGCTAGTGTGCATATTTGTACAAGTTGATATGCTTTGGGGGATTCTTTTATTAAAATGTAATAAAATGAGAAGCAGAATTGTATTAATTTGTAAAGAAAACAGTTTTAAACAATGGACTAGAATAATATCTCTGTTTTTAGAATCTCTGGATTAATTATTAATCGCTCAGCAGAGTAACATTTAAAGGGGCCTGTCATCATGATGCTGTTCTCGTGGCATAGTTCAAATAGACGAATTTTGTTTATTTCCTTGTGTTTCTGACTGCAGACATGCGTAACGTTGGGGTATTGAAGGACTAAATTATGACAATGAAATTAGTTTTATGGATTATTAAAGGATTTGTGAATAAATAAATGATAGGACTATGAAACTTTAGAAGGCGGGAATTTAATATTCATCACTGATGTGCTAACACTGCATGCTAAGTGTTTTTATCTTTTTTTTTTTAAAAACCGACATTTCACACATAATATCATTTTAGGTTTATATAGAAAAAAAGAAACCTTTGTAATCTGGGCTAAGTATTTTACTAAAGGTGTGTGGGTGTGTGTGCATGTGTGCGATGATAGCTATAGAAGTGACAAATGTATTATTTGGGTTTTCATTAATATTTTCTATATCATTTTATATGATATAGATGAGTTTAATGGCACTTGCTTCTCAGAAGGCATGTATAAGTAATGAATGAAAAACGTCACTGTATATAAATATCCTAAGTGGAATTTCTTACTTGATATCTCTATACTTTGGGTGGGCTTTTTTTTAATGAAAAAGCTAGGTTTCTAAATTCTTTGTCATGCATTCTTTTACCAAGGTTAAATATAGACCTATCTATCCAGAGAATATTGCTTGCTTTGAACTGCATGTTGATCATATTTTTAATTTTTATACAAATAATTTGGAAGAAAAAAAATCCAAAGCATTTCAGAAGACAAAGAACATTTAAATCTACAAAGTTATAGAAAGTTGTTTCTGCTTTTGGTAGTGAAATATGTATATTTAATAGATTTATGTCAGTGATGCTCACTGTTTAATAATGTGCTGGAGGGCAGGGAATTGATGTCAGTCTAAGGGTCTCTGGATAACAATTTTTTAAAAGTACAAATATTTCCTTAAAATAGTTTGGGGTTTTTTTCTCTCTCAAATACAAACCAGGATATTGTTAGCATGTTGGACAGAGGGTAATGTATCTATCCTACTTTTGGACTCTGGTTTTCCACATGTACTTTTGTCTTTGTGTTGGCTTTCAGATCTGGGTTTAGGAGGTGCTGTGCGTATGTCCAAGTCTCATTCCCTCTGGAGTTTACATCATTTGTTTTCAAACTTCCAGTACATTTTCTCCTCCTTTTCTACAAGCTGCAAGGAATTAAAAGCAGAAGTAATTGCTCAAGAGGAATCCGAGATCCAAGTTCTCTGCTTTTTAGCTGATTAAGAGCATTTACTTAGATAAGATCCTCAGTTGTTTCATTTGGAAAGCATACTGCCATTGGAAGGCACCAGGCAGGCGAAGACTCTCACAGAGCATATGGCAATGAATGAATACATATATATTCGTTGTTGCTATGTTTTCAGCACTTTTGCCACCCTGTTGCATGATATTGATAGATTTTTAATTTTGGGGGGCAGAATGTGCTTTAGATTTCCTGTCCGATATTCACTGTATATGTTGGTCAATCTGTTCTTTGCTTCTTTTGGAGAAACAACCTCACTGCTCTGTTGTACTGTAGCACTTATAAAACTTACACATTACATCCTGTAGGTAAAGTACTAAACTAGCATTTGTAGTTTGTTTCTCAGTTAGGTTCACTGGCCAAGATGCAGATTTTTTTTTGCTAGCTGCATAGCAGTCAATGAGATATTTGTCTTTGGGCAAACTGCATTGAATTAATGAACTGAAGTGACATGATGAGCAGCGTTACAGAAGCTTACCTGGCTGCCCATTCTCATCTATGGATACTACAGTTTTCCTCCTAGATTTCAGTTTTTAAACCTCAGGACCAAAGAATATATAAACAAGTGCAAACAAGCTTTATAAAATTTTATAAACAATTTCAGGGAAATCATAAAGGGGTTTCCTTTGCACACAGTAGAAATTGCAGGTACAGATAGTCCTTGACTTACAACTAGTCACTTGGCATGAAATTATGACAGACCCTATTCCCCAAAAATCCATTTTTGAAGTTACAATGGCTGCATGCATACATACTTTGCAGTCACATGGTTGCATGTTGAGCACTTGGCAGCTGGGTCACCTTTACAGCCATTTGCAGCATCCCATGGTCATGTGACCACAATTTGCTATGTTTTTGCTGGTTTTTAGCTTTTATTTCCAATTTCTGGCAAAAGCCACCCATTGGGAAAATTGATTCACTTAATGACTGCTGCATTTGCTTAACGAATGCTATGAAAAATGTCAAAAAACTGGGTCTAGTCATGTTGATGTTTTGATTTACGACCTCAATGACTTTTAGCTGTAATTCCAGGCTTAATTGAGGACTACCTATAATTATTCATATTTGTAGGAGAGTTGTGTGTTTGAAAAAAATGGCAATTTTGAAATCTATAACTTTGGCAGAGCGTGTGTTATAAGTTAGGGGTGCACAGTTAGGCCTCCTTGGAGCTACTGTTTGCCTACAAAGACAAAATCTTCAGCAAAAATTCAGCTCCCTTTGAATGGAAGGCTTTTATACCTCAGAATATTTCTATTTGTTTGTGGGTTTGTTTTTTTCATTTATTTGGGAAATATACAGCTTAACAAAGTCTGGAAGGTATGACTTTTTAAAGAAACGAAACTATCTGCTCTTTTACTGACTAAGGGAAATACTCAAGTTTCTTGTTTAAAGTGTGTTTTAATATTATTTGTCCATGCACAGACTAGTGATAATGTGTCTCATTGCTACCGTACAGTATGTTATAAAAGCTAAGGGTTGCCTGGGAAGTAGTTATTTGTGTGTGCATATTGAATACCCATATAGTCCAAATTATGAATGTAAATATGCAATACATGCAGAGTTTTATGAACAATTATAAAGTAATATATTGCAACTTTTTGTACATATTGGGAAATGGTTGTAAAGAGTATAAATAAATCAGATTTATATGTTGAAAGTAGAGGTCAATTTTTACTTTTTGCAATTAAATATAATTGTTGATGCACTTTGTCCCATATGGCTTTTTTCCTTTGTTAAATAAATAATGTTCTATCAAAAGCCTCTTTGTATATATGCTGTATCATGAAGTATTTAGATTGGCATGGGGGAGTATGTTTTAGCAATATGCCATCTGCCAAGAAGGGGAAAAACAGTTTAATTGCCAAAGAAATAATGCTTACAGTATACTCCCAGACACACACAACTTATATATAGGTTATTTGACTACATCATTTGTGACTCTGGGATTTTTAAATAAAGAGAGGGTTAGAAAAAGGAAGAGGAACATCTATTATAGACTCCTGAAGTGAAGGATAATTCCTGGAAAAAAGTGGTTTCCAAAGCATGAGTGTCTTTGGGGAAGATATTTTGGAAATAGAAGACAAATAAAATCCATCTTGACATCACTGACATTTTTATGCAAGAATTGGGGATGCTGGAAAGAAATCAATATATATAAACTAAGCTATTTATTTTGTTCACCTCTTGAAATATACAGTAGAAGGTATTGATAGTATTGGACCCCCAGCAAACATTAAAATATATAATGTTTTCAAATGCTGCTGAAATGAGTAAGTGAACTGAGAACTCAGTTATTTTTTTAAAAACAAAGCCCTAATGTTATAAGTCTTTATAAATTTAAAGTCACATTGAGCTGTAACTGAGAAACTATGAGGATTCAGTGCAAACTTTGGAACAATAGCGTATCCTTTTGTCAATGTGCCACAAAGGCAAGAGAGTACATTATTACATTTAGTTCCAACTAAGATTTCTAATCATCAAATTGATCTCATGTGATAGTGGTTACGCTGATCTAAACACAAAAGTTACGCATTATTATCATCACTAGATATGAATTGAGCATACATGAATATTGTACAATCTTCTCCCACGTGGAAAACGTGTACTTCATTGTAACTTGAATTTTCACTGCACAGAATTAAATTTATGATATGAAGATGGACTAATGTATTTTGTAAGCATCACTAAAATGGGTAAGGCTAAGTATGTGGAAACATCAGTGTGCACTCACTTTCTAATCAATGAGAATTAAAATCTGCCTTGCTCCCTACTTCCAAATCTGAAGAAATAGTTGAACATCTGTAATTATGTACAATATTAAAATGCTGATCTTAATTGGAAGTATAGTTCATTATGAAATGTCCTGCTTTCAGAGTTTCAGATAAAATATGTGTAGGACTTGGATTATGAGAAAATTTCACGGAGAGATAAAGCTACTATTGTTTCCACACTTTTCTAGAAACACTGTTTTGGTAACCAGAATACTACGAGCCATTTGTGTACCTTCTATCTCATTTATTTGGAAGCAATCTAATGACGATATTTGGTCAGTGAAAGAGAGATGGGAAGGTTAACTTTCAAATTTTTCTAATGAGTAGGGTGTGTGGAACTACACCGGTATTACATTTCATGCTTCTACATCATGTGTAGAAACACTGCAATTTTGGTAAGACCTGTTTTTATATATTTATGTGGGAAATTTTGACATGGAACAATATTTACAACAGAGTTCAAAGAATAGTTCAACTTTTAGGCAAGTGAATATTTTTTATCACTTGACCATGTTAATCTCTTAAAACTATACAGAAGAGTCATGCGACAACATCGGGTAAAATTGCCATGCACATGGATGAGGCCACAGCTGCCTACTATGGTTCTTGGCACTCTTAAAATACCTGGCTTGAGTTGGCATTTTCTAGGATATTCTGAAATAATTGCATTACTGCTCTGAGCCAACAGAACATTCATATGTTCCTAATATGTTTTTATGCACAGGAATAAGAGCCTCTTTGAAAGACTGCCATCTTGCATCTTAGGCTGCATTTTGTCAAAACCTAAACCGCATGTGGCTGTTGTATGACTATCTTCTGCAAATGTGACAAGTACATTATAGTCAGTCAGGTCATATGTTCAGGGTTAAAGCACTTAATGAGAGATAAATCCTTTATGCATTCATTTTAAGATTTATTTACAGGCCCCATAAAGGATACATTTTCCTGTCTGGGTAAAAAAAATGTCATTCTATAATTGGTAACTACAAATAGCTCTGTGAATAGTATCTCAGAATGAAACAACTAGTTCCCCAACCACTTTTCATTACTGGCCTATTTACAGTACAATACATGCACAATGTTAACTTTATCCAGGTCCATATAAATACATCAAACACAGAACAGATAATCAAGCTAATTCAGAATCCTGGAGGCTCATAGGAAACTTGGTGAAATGCAGATGCTTCTGGGAAATTTGTTAGAGGTGTATAATAGAAGTATTGATGGGGGATTGTGGTCCAGTTTATTAGAAGGCAGGGGTGGGCTTCAAAAAATTTAGCAATCAGTTCTCTGCCCGGTTGCTGGGTGGGTGTGGCCATGGTGGTGTGGTCTAGTTGGCCTCTTGCACCATGTTTGGGGGGTGTTTTTGCGCTGCCTGGGCTCTGGATGCTTTTGTCGAGCCTCTGGGAGGGTGAAAACAACCTCCCCGGGCTCTGGAGGTGGGCTTGTTTCCTGCCTTCCGAAGCGTCTGGGAGGCCTGTTTTTAGCCATCCCTGAGCCTCTGCTCGGGCCCTGCAGTTACCTGGGATCCAAAACAGGCTGCGTGGCGACTCCTGGAGGGGAGAAGTGGGTGGGGCCAGCCAGGGGTGGGATTTGCTGGTTCACCGAACTGGCCATAAAATGAACAACTGGTTCACCCAAACTAGGGCAAACCGGTAGCAGCCCACCCCTGTTAGAAGGTATCTTATTGATTTCCCTACTACACCGGTGATGCATTAATACAGTGCACTGTATGTACAGTTGGATTGACAGTACCCAGTTGGTGCCTGAATTAATATCTTTTGGTTTGACTTAGTAAGTTAGGTAAACCCAGCCATTGACAGTTTTGTAAATCACAGTTTATTTGTTAGTATGTGAGGTAAATGTGATCAATTATGCTGTATTAATTAAATGATAATTGAATCTAGCCAGCAACAAATGAAAATGTCATGCACTCTACTGAAAGCGAATGGAAATTTTAATTCACAACACGATGGCATGGCTTCACTACATTTAAATATGAGATTTTAAAAACAAAATCTATTTTAATAAACAAGGCTGAAATTGGAAGGGAATTGGATTGTTAACACTGTCCCCATGTTGAAACTTCCATATGAGTCTGGGAGAATTGCAAAACAAACATTAGTGCAGCAAAGAAAAATTCAGGATTCTTACAGGAAGGGGAACATATGGGGCTTTTCATATGTTTGTTTAGATGCCTTAATGGACATGGTCTGGGATCACAAAAAGCTGCTAAGATGTGGCTGGTCCAGAAAGTTTTTGGGAATAGATTGTAAAGTGGATCCCCACCCTGGTGTAAGCGATTATTGTTGCAAGCGATTATTGCTGCTAAGGACTATTTCCTTGAAGTGTCAATAGTTATCTAATTTATGTATGTTCTTATTATTTATATTTTGCCTTTATTTTGCTTAAAATATTAAATAGTTGAATGGTATGTTTCTGAAAATAGGACTTTTAGTGATACATAAGAAAATAAACAAAACCCAAGAAAAGGTACTGGGATAAAATGTTTATTTCCCAAATACTTTCAGGTCCTAAGACGTTTTTGGAAAGTCAGAACAAGTAGGAGGCATGACAGCACCCCACTTGAAGAGAATTTGACCACTATAGAGCCAGTGAGGATTATTTGAACTCTTTTCAGTTCAGATTCAGGTCTGAATTTGAGATGGAAGCCAGACTTGTGGATAAACTGTGGTGGGCCCGAAAAAGAAGGAAAGCCATTCTTCTGGTGTTAAGTGGAGATCTTGATTGCCTTCAAGACAATCCATCATGGTGTTGTTCCAGGCTATAGAGTTCTCTAGTTAGGGCTGGACTGTGGTATAGTATTGCATTGAGTCTTATTCATGTGTGTCCAGTTTCAGTCATTCGGAAGGAGAAGAAAGATCAAGTTGTTGGGTGCTCCATCATGGTATACTGCATTGGTCCTTCCTTTTATTCTATCTCTGTGAAGACACTGGTGGAGGTATCATCAATATACTGATGAAAGCCCATTATTCAGAGTCACCTTGGGCCAGGAAAGAGGCAGTTGAGATCTTCCCTTTGTTCCTGTTTTACTGCCTGGAGATTGGCCCAGCATATAAATCTGCTACTTGTCCCAGCTTCTGCCAACCTAGCAGTTCGAAAGCATGTAAAAATGCAAGTAGAAAAATAGGGACCACCTTTGGTGGGAATGCACCTTTGGCGTTTAGTTATGTTGGCCACATGACCACGGAGACATCTTCGGACAGCACTGGCTCTTCAGTTTTGAAACAGAGATGAGCACTGCCCCCTAGAGTCAGGAATGACTAGCATGTATGTGCGAGTGGGACCTTTACCTTTTTACATTTGAGTGGGATGGCACAGTTGCATACTGATATGCAGTAGCAAAAGATGGCAATCAAATGTTTCATGCATTTAAATCTAAGAAAGAGAAGGAACCAGCAGTTGTCTTATTGATAATAGAGCTCTGATTACTGGGGAAGGAGTTTTATAAGCAAGGGTGGGGAGAGGGTGGAGATCTAGCCTTCTTTCATTCCTTGTTTTTCTAAACAGAATTAACAAGTGTTTTGTACAAACCAGAGTCAACCAACTAGATCAGGGGTGTCCAACTCATGGCCCATGGGCCGGATGTGTCACGTGCTGGCCCAGTCCCCGCCCGGTTTAGCAAAGGGGGAATAAGTCCCAATACGTGATGTGACACCACCTTGATGATGTGAGTTTGACACCCCTGAACTAGATAATACCTCTTTAGAGAGTTAATTAATCAAAAATCAGTTAGTGGCTGAATCCGTCTTCTGAACAACTCTTCACTTAAGTGATAAAATACCTAGAGATCTCTTCAGGTGTGATCAATGGGAGGGGGCAAAAAAGAGCATTCAGCTGGCTTCTGCAGCTCTTGGAATAACAACAACAACAACAAAAAAACACTTGGGTCCACTTCACACAAAAGTGAACTCATGTTAATGACTAGCTTCCTCTCTCCCCCTCCCACATTTCAAACAGTCTTAATGGTTACTTCTGGGGGGACCCATTTGCCTGCAAAGGTCTTCATTTCCATGAAAACTCAGGACAAACTCTGAAGCTAAAAAAAAAATCGCATGCCATTATTATTGCAAAAATTATTTCCGCGAGGGTTATAGCTGCTTGTGGCTGAAGTGACAAGAGTAGGCAAGCATAGCTGTGATTGACCTGGATTGTTTGGCTGCTTACAGATCCTTGCAAGTACCCCAAGCAAAGCCAGTGAAAATGACAAGAATGTCAATTGTTCGGTTTTATTTCGAATGACCGCTTTGAAATGGGATTTCCCCAGAGGCACCGTTTAAGTTGAACGTGAGGGTAGAGTAACGGTTGTTGTGGTGATGTGAAGCAAGAGTTAGTCCCAGTAGGGAAATTGTCCAGCAACTCCCTATTTTAAACATTTTACTAAAAATGCCAGCTTGGTTGCAGTTTCAGATACACCACAGTGGAATCAGAAAAAAATTAATCTCTTGAATGCCACAGAAGTCATGGGAATCATGGAGGTTTTGGTGGTGTTTACAAACTCTGACTGAGACCTTATAACAAAGCACCTTTAGTCCTTAATGCAGTTACACTTAACTTCTACCTCTATTCTGTGAAGCAAAACTAGTTAAAGACTTGTATTATTTCTAACATTTTTTTTTAATTGTGCTGCTCTGTGACCATAATAATGATTGAATATCTTAATTTTTTTATTGTCCACCCTCCATCCCGTTTTAATGTAGGTAACAAAGGAATGATGGAAATAGGAAAGCGATTCTTACTTATTTCTTCTTCGTTTTTACTACACAACTTTTATATCTGCAGTTTATGACACTTACAGTCTTGTGGGCAATTTACAACAGCTCAAAGTTACTGTCAGTTATTATATTAGAGGTTGGGATTTTAGAATCAGCTGCATAACACAGGACTTCCAAAAGAAAGATTTATTATAAAGGGATAGGGAAGGATGTCTCAGAAGAGACTACATAGATAGGTATCTAGGTACAAAATGTGAGAGAACTGAGTTGGGAGGAGCATGCGTGCCCCTTATATATGGGGTGAACTACATCTCCCCCTACAGGTGTTACAGATGTGCAGCACTGCCCAGTGCTGCCACCAAGAGGTGTTACTGGGAGTAGAGCTAGGAATGGATTTTATACATGACAGCTTTCCCTCCCTCCATTTTTTTCCTTGTGGTATTAATGTTAATCCCATATCTGCAAAGTATCTGTGCACTGGACTCCAATTAGCACAGACTCTGAGCAAGAACTGATTTGGGACTTTTGGAAACCTCTGCCCACTATTGCAAAGTCCATATTGAAACAATGAGACACGGAGTCCAGGATGTAGTAGAATTGCTTACTTTATTGGTCTCCCACATTTCTTATATAGTCATTCTTATCATGCTATTTTCGTACATACTGATTATCATTGGTTACAAATTACATGGGTTACACACTGATTGTTTACATATAATTTCCTGTCTACTTAGCAGTTTCTCTTAACTCTGGTTAATGTTTTAACATATGTTCCTGTTCCTCCTCAAGGCTTATTCTTATCTTAGGATTTGTGATCTTGTTTATCTGAAGAAACTTCTTTGTACTGATGAAGGTATTGTATTTTCATGGGATGTCCCTTATCTGAGATTTGCTATCCAAGACAGGGACATTCCAGCACGTACGATACCTACACCACATATCTAAAGAGGAGAAGAAGGAGAATAAACAGGATGTAGAATTATGAGTCCATTGGAAATCTCTTCCTTTCCAGTAGCCCATGCACAGAGCTAGCAGTCCACTAAAGTCCAGTTAAGGAACCATGTTTTTAGAAGGTGGCAGCAGTAGAAACAAAATGTGTGTGTGTGTGTGTGTGTGAGAGAGAGAGAGAAAGAGAGAGACCAGAAAATAGAACTTTTCTGAATAAATGATTATGGGGCAAAGAAATATTTCAGATTATTTAATAGTTGTTGCTGCTTTTGGAAGCTAAGAGAAAGAGAAGAATTTAAAAAGAAGAACCTTCTTTTTAAAATACAGATACTGAAAGCAGTTTTCGGATGACATGAATGGAGAAGTTATTGAAAAACAGAATGCAATCAGCATTCACATAAATGATTAATCAATCAACACAAATATTGGGGTGTGCCAGCTCTTTTTGGAGGGAGAAGGTCAAAGTAGACCTTATTTTCAAATGTCCTCAGAGCAAGAGACATTTTTTCTTTCTTTCAGATGTGTTATTAGAGAAGTTGGGCATTGTAAAATATTGAATTTTCTCGATCCTGGGTTCAGTGATAGAATGATCTTTTTCTCCAACATCTGGCAATATTTTCACCTTGCTTTTTTAAAAAAAATAATGAAGTTCAGTGTTCCTTTTGTAATAAGAGGAGTAACATTTATGAGTACTTTCGTGAATCCCGTGTTTAGTATTTCACAGAGACAGAGGCCTTTAGAAAGATGGCAATCCTAGGCAAAAGAATGAAAATCCTGCTGCAACTGCCATTTTGTGGCTCTTTCATTCAGTTTGGAGGCAGTCTTCTGGAGCTCTATTCAGCAAACTGAGCTAACTTCACAGCTATGTACAGGTATAAATAAGTTAAAAACATTAGCCCCTCTGCAATCCCAGCTCCACATTTCTACAGTTTGAAAGCTGAGCATTTCTTCTTCTTCCTTTTTTTTTCTTTTTTCTTTTTGCACCTTCAAGTCAGTCTTGATTCTTGGTGACTGCAGTTTTCTTGGCAAGATCTTGGAAGTGGTTTGGCATTACCTCCTTCCTAGGGCGGAGAAAGCGAGAGTGAGAGAGACTGGCCCAAGGTCACCCAGCTGGCTTTGTGCCTAAAGTGGGACTAGAAGCACAACCTCCTGGTATCTAGCCTGATGCCTTAACCACTGCACGAAACAGGCTCTGCATTTATTCTGCTTTTTGCATTTATTCTACTCTCTGCTTCTTCTTCTTTAATAAGTTATTGGCCCATTCTTTGCTGAACTGAAAAACTGTCCACCCATCTTGACTTAGCAGAAAACACAGTGAAGTTGAAATTTGCTGTCTCCATTGTCTCTTCTTCACATGACTTCCCTCCAAGGCAATGAGTGACCAGGTCTAGAGCAGTTTACACTTCCTGTGGCTGCCCTTGAACCAAATGTGAATCAATGGGATAATGCTACATTGACATCAGTACAGCTAAAGACAACTAAACCTTGTCTCGTTCATGGGATGGGGGCAAGATGAAGTCAATATCATGGCAAAAAATGTTGCCTGCTGTGTGGTGGTTAGACGCAAGGAGGAAAAGGCCCACAGTTATACAGATATTCCCTGTCGCTAGAGAGAGAAAAGTGTGGAAGGAAGTCTCTTGAATAGGCCATTCTTGCCAATGCATTAAGCAATAATTCTTGGAATTCTTTGGGAGAAGGCAGAAGCATTATAGCACAGTCTATCAGAGCAGAAGTAATTCCATTAATAACTGGGCAACTGACAGCCCAGGTGTTTTTCCCTGGGCTGCTCCCTGTATCATCTTTTATTATTTTCTAAAAAAATAAATAAATTTGCAACGATTGCTGTTCTTTATATTACAATTGGGTTATTTTTTCTTCTCTACAAGAAATTGAGTCTTATTCTCCAAACATGGCTATTCAAAGGCGGCTCAGCCAAAATAAACCAGGACTTAAAATTGCCACGTTGCACCTACTGCAGTTTTATAGTGGTGTAAAAGCAATACACCTCCTATACATATTTCTTACACATATTTCCTAAGTAATATACTTCTTACATGTCCTCTACCTAGGAAGTAAGCTGAAATTACATCCCAGCATTCTGAAGGAGCTGGAAGATGTGATCTCGGAAAAACTGAACCGTATCTTTTAAATATCCTGGGGCACTGGGGAACTGCCAGAGGACTGGAAGAGAGCTCATGTGATTCCCATCTTCAAAAAAGTGGGGAAATGGATCCAGGAAAGTATAGGCCAAATCAACCTGACACAAATACCTGGAAAGATCCTGGAAAAGATAATCGAGCAACAGATTTGAAAACACCTTGAAGTAAACAAACCTATTAGTAGAAGTCAACATGGGTTTGTCAGAACATAGCCACAAAGCCACAAAGACCTGGCTTTTTCGGCGGGACTGGAATTCACCAACCTTCCCTCCTGAAATGTTGATTGATTGCTGATGGAGTGTTGTTTAGGTTTTTACATTGTATTTGTTGTTTTTATTGTTGTTAGCTGCCTCAAGTTCCCCTGACCCGGGAAATGAGGCGGGGTATAAATCGAAACAAACAAACAAACAAACAAACAAACAAACAAACAAATCTTATTGCATTCTTTCATAAAGAGACTAAATTGATGTACCAGCTAAGTGCTGTGGACATAGCAGACTTCTGTAACACAAAGGAACTGATCCAATTTGCAGATGACACCAAGCTTGGAAGAATATCCAACGCTTTAGATGATACACTCAAGATCAAGGATCTAGACAGACTTGAACACTGGGCCCTATCTAATAAAATGCAATTCACTGGTGATGATTTTACATGCAGGCAATAAAAACACACCAATATAGAATAGGTGGCACATGGGTTGACAGTAACTGGGAGAAGGTCTATGACCCCTTGGCACCACCATCTTGCCAAAACCATCTTGCTACAACCACCTCAGTGCAGGACAAATTGCCATGGGAAACTTGCCATGGGACAACTTGCCATGCCGCCGCCCCCCCTCTGCAGCATCTTCCTTCCCAGGAGGCAGCCATCAACCATGGCATCACAATGGCCCACATCTCTGGATCCAGGTCCAGCTTTCCATGGGTGTGGCTGCTTGGTCAGGTTGGAGCATGACTGCTCCACATGGCTGTTTGTGGTGTCACTGTTGCTGCACACACAAGAGGCAAATCCCACTGCTCCCCATCTTCTGGGGAGACCTTCTGCTCAGGCTGCATTCGGCCATTCCCTTTTCCCTGTGGGTCCTCAAGGGAGGGTGGTGTCCATGCCAGTCTCAGCATTGTGCTGCCCATACATGAGAGGTGGGTCTTCCTGGGAGGGTGGCATCCATGTCAGTCTTGGCATTGTGGACCTCTCCTTTGGCATGCTGCACTAGACCCACCTTTCATAGAGGCATTTGCCTGCTTTCTCCGAAGAGTTCCTCAGCTCACTTTCTAGCATGAAAGGCAGGCTAAACAGGAGTCATTGATAGTTGTCACACAGCAGTCACAGTCCATGCTTGTCCCTCTCCCTGCCCAGGAACCATCAGGGTCCAGCACAACATGCCAAAGGAGAGGTCTGCAACACCGAGACTGGCATGGATTTCACCCTTTCATGAGGGCCCACAGGGAAAAAAGAGAATGCAGCCTGAGTGGAAAGTTCCCTGGTGGGCGGCAGGCTGTGATGGTGACACCACAGATAGTGAGACAGAGCAGATGTGCTCCAACCTGACTGACTGGCCATGCCCATGGGAGGCCAGACCTGGGTCCGGAGACATGACCTGTTGTGACACTATGGTCGATGGCTGCCTCCCACAAAGGAAGGTCTCACAGGGGGATGTGCTGAGTTGTCCTGTGGCAAGTTTCCTGTGGCAATTTGTCCCATGTCAAGATGGCTGCCCTGAGGTCTGGCCATGGCGATATGGCATGGCAAGATGATGGCACTGAAATGGTACCCTGATATCCCATTCCAACTGGGAGAGGAATCTAGGAGTCCTAGTGGATAACCACTTAAGTATGAGCCAGCAGTGCTGCAAGTTCCAAAAAAGCCAATGCAGTCCTAGGCTGCATCAGCAGAGGAAAAGTATCAAGAACACGTGATGTATTAGTGCTGCTATGTAGTGTTTTAATAAGACCACACTTGAAAGACTGCATCCAATTTTGCTCACTGTGATAAGATATTGAGTCTCTAGAAAGAGAACAGAGAAGAGCAACATGGATGATTAGAGAACTAGAGTTTAAAGGGTATGGTGAACGGTTGCAAGAACTGGATATGCCTAGTCTAACAAAGAGAAAGACTAGTGGTGACATGATAGCAGTCTTCCAATATTTGAGAGACTATCACAAGGAAGAAGGGATCAATCTATATTCCAAAGTACCTGAGGGCAGGACAAAAATTAACAAACATCTTATGAAAGAGAGACCCAACCTAGAACTAAAAAGAAATTTCCTGACAATGAGAACAATTAATCAATGGAGTGGCTTGTCTTCCGAATTGTGGGTATTCCAACACTGGAGAGTTTTAAGAAAAGATTGGACAGATATGACCAGAATGATACAGGGTCTCCTACTTGAGCAGGGGGTTAGACTAGAAGACCTCCAGGTTCTTTGCAACTCTGTTATTCTGTTACTTCTTCTCTCTAAATAGATTTGAGATGACCTGGTAAGTCCCACAAAAATATATATTTTATTATCCTGATCCCAGTTGCTGTTCTTGGAATAGCATTACTATGGAATCTACTTTGAAGAAATGGAACTAACTGATTGAACTGTATTTAATCTTAAAGATTAATATGGATTTGTTACTCACCCTGAAATCAGGATCTTCATATACAGTCTAGTAAATCCATGCCACCTATTTTGCCTTGTCCATAAAATCAAGACCCCTGAGCATTTGGTTAATACATAGCAGATGAAGCAAGTTCTACTTTTGATAGGACTTTACCTGAATAAAATCCAGCTTATGCCTGAATGCTTACAGCTGCTTCTGCCTTTTCCTTAATTTTATACTTTCAGCTCCAACCCTGGACAGATCCAAGCACCAGAACATAAGGCCTCTGACTTCATGTGCTCTCCATCGCTTTCTCCATAACAGCTCGACCTGCATTTCATTTAAATTTTGTTTTAAAATGTATCCCAAGAGCTCGAGTTTAAATGGAGTAGCAGGGATTTCTTATATGAAAATCCCTGCCTCATTGATGTGGCATGTGCCTGCCAAAATTCTATTTTCCTTGAGCTGCCATGAAATATGCCCTCTCTTCTGTGCCAAAAGTCCTTCCATCTAGTAATACTCACAATGTGGTGTGGCAAAATGTGAATATGATGCACTGTATTCCAAATGGCTATATAGAATACTTAACACTGCGTTATAGCACGTATTGCCGAATGATTTGTGTGGAAGTGAGGGTTATTTCATGTTGGCATTACATCTACATAGTGGAAAATGGTGCCCAGTTAAACAAACTATCTGATCTAAATTGCAAGATCTAGATTTTTCTAGTCAAAGTTCATTCACAAATTTATGCTTGAAGAAATTGATCCTTATGAATTCCAGTACAAACAGATCTGATTCCAGACTTACGCATGGATCAGAATATAATTTTCCAGTGAATTTCAGGGATTTCTCTTAGTGTCTGAACATGATTATGCACTCCCCAGTTGAAAAGTTGTTTTTATTAAACTTTATTTTAACCCAGCCTGCAATCCAATGGTTTCTTAAATTTCCTCTGAAGTCAGTCACAGGACTATAGCTTTATAGAGATAAATCAGTTCAGATTGCCTCTCCTGACCACTTCCCCATCCCAGTTTCTGGACAGACTGTTTTCAAGGCTTGGATATCTTGACCTTGAAAAATCCTCAAGAGGGTGGATAGGTTAAAACAACGTTAACTTTGGATCTCTAACCCTCACCCCATTTTTTAAAAAAAAATTAGATTCAATCAAAAGATGTATCTCTCTACTTATACATTACAGTTATTGGTTGATTATTCACAGAATCAGTGCACCCAGAAATCAATATGATTCCATTCCAGTAATTGTACCAAGAAAGAAGGCAGTCTCGAAGGTATCCCTTCAGAGTGCTTTTCAAGGGTAGCCCCATGTAGAGCACATTGAAGTAGTCTAACCTAGAGGTGATAAGGGTGTGAGTGACTGTAAGGAGAGCCTCCTGGTCCAGGAAGGGGCTACCCAAATTGTTTGGGGGCAATATGCTGACTCTGTAACTGCTTGTGGAGTGTTGTAAAGCTCTGATAAGCAGTGTATAATTTTTTTAATAAATGTTTTATTATTTTTCAAAAATTAATAACATAAACAATGCATAGTGTTTCCATTTCGGTGGTTGAGGGGTTACATGATGTCTTTATCTCATATTTCTAGCTGTAACTGTTCATTGCTCCAATTAGTATTCAAAACTTAAAAATAGAAATTAAAAGGAAAGAGAATAACAAAAATAAAAGAAGTCAACAACAATATAGTTAAAAAAGTTCAAAACATTACCTTGTCCCTCTCTTTCTCAAATTCCTCCATCTTATTTCATGTTTTAAAACCTGATAATCCTATATTAAACTTTTGCATTTATTTTCTCAATTTAATCTTCAGAAAACATTAATATAATTAATTTCCCCTCTCTACCTAATCATAGCATTTAAAATACCTTTATAGTCTATCCATTAACATTTTAAAATACTTTTATTTGCTCAAATTTCCCCATTCTCTAACCTTCCTCCTTCTTTTTCTGTTTCCAGAACTCCATTCCCTGCCTGCTCCCCCCCTGGTTCTCTCTGCCTTTTTTATAAACTTTATTCTCTCTGTCCTTTCTCTTTTTTGGTCCCTTCCCTCGTTTATTAGTTGTTTCCTCATCTTCATTCTGCAGCCCGGCTTGGAAGTCTTTTTTCCTTTTGACTGGGCAAGGAAGCAGGAGGGAAGGAAGATAAGATAGATCGAAAGATTGTGTGCTCCTAGAATGCATTTTATTATTTTTTTAAAAAAATAATTTTATTAAAGATTATAATTGCAATAGTTAAAAATTAAAACAAGCTAAAAGAACAAAAGAAGAGTAGAAGGAAAGAATAATGCAAAGGGGAAAAAAGGAAGGAAAGAAATATATATATAAAAAACAACTTCCAATCTTTAATAAAGTGTAACCAATTTTAGGAACCTCTTAATTTATAATCAATGATCTCTTCACCCCATATTCTCTCTTATCAACAAACAAATCCATAAAATATTGTCATTTTAATAATACAACAGTGTCACCAAAAGTCTGTTAAGGGTTGCCAGAAATAACGACATATCTTTTTTAGCCTTGATAAAATAAACCAACTTTATATTCCTCCCTTTTATGTCTTTCTTAATTGTTAGTCCACTGAAGTAATTTTGTACAGTAGAACTTGATTTCATTTCTTTTTTCCCCTTTTCTCATAAGATTCAGTCAAGCCTTAACAAATGTTTTTTGTAAATCCAATATAAAAGAATTATCCAGATCACCC
>JANHGC010003040.1:234472-248170 GCA_027560395.1 Boaedon fuliginosus | reverse complement strand
TAGCAGCTAATATCTGCAGCTGAAGTCTCAGCCAAAATCTACAGCTGAAGACGCCTGAAGATGATGAGTGAGACCTCATCGAAACATTGCTTTGATATTCTGAAGCCTACACAGGAAAAGACCCGATTACACCAAGACTTACATATATATATATATATGAATTCCCTTTAGGGGTTCATCCAAGGAAGCATGTGTTTGAAGGCTGCATTTTATCTTTGTGATGGGGGAGAAAGATGCAGCAGGTGGATAAATCATATCATAACATAGGCGGTGCTGGATTTTTCCATTTTTTCTCCCTTGTTTTGGGGAGAAATTTGGGACTTTGCTTATTCTAAAAAAGGGTATCTGTGAGTTATAAAAGAAACAAACTTTCTCAGGATAATATAAACACCATATGAAGGCAAGGACAGGGAACGGTGCCATAGACTAAATAAAAACGAGGGCCCATCATAGTAATGGCAAATAATGCAACATAAAATCCCAATAATTACTTGGTAAGACACCCTCCTTCCAACCAAAGCAAAGTTCTGAAAAATGAAAAATGTGTTGAGACTGTTCTTAATTGTCCAAAACCTATTTTAGGTCTTACACTTCACTATTGAAAGTCAGCAGTGTAGTCAGATTTGCATGGGTCATAAAAAGGGGTGTGAAGGCACAAACACCCTATTAGTAGGACGGTGGCTTCCCAGATTAGCCCAGGTGTCAATCTGATCATCATACTTTCGGAACATAAGAAAAACTACTGCTCTGAATCAATCCTTTTCTCTTATTAGAACTTAGTGCTAAGAAGTCTGGCTGACAAGGACATTTGCCCACACCTAAAAAGGGCTGGTGGGCTTTGATGGTGTCATGCCATCATCTTGTTGACCCCAGGGGCTGACAGTTCTCTTTCGTTCCCTTCCCTAAAGCATGAGAAAGACCTGTAAGGGTGCTACGTTTTGCTCAAGGGTTTTGTGAATGGGAGGCATGCTGCTGTATTGCATTGCGTTCAATGCGATTTGGGGGGGGGGGTGTTTTTTGCTCATGCTGCTTCCCTTAATTCTAAATGTGCTTGTCAGATGATTATCTCAACAATCTATATCAGAGTTATTTATTTTTTAGGGCAGGCTTTAGGGTTCCATGGTTAGCTCCTTTTCCTGTTATGAATTTCTATCCAGAGTCACGCCTTTTATTTTGTTTAGGTCAGTAAGTGTTGGTTGTCATGGAAATACTTACATACATTGAGCTATGCTTGCCAATCCATATTTAATGGAATGAGAAATGCAGCTGTTAGATCCTTCCATTTGGCTGTGAATCACAAAAAGGGGGAAACGCACCCAGCTTGGCTCTACATCAGCATCTCAGTGATTACATCTATGTTCATATGAGTTTAAAACATTTCATTTGCAATCATCACTATGCCAGCTTCAAATACATGTAGTCCTTGACTTACAACCATAGTTGAGCTGGAATTTTGTTCGTAAGTCACTCGGGTCATCAGTTGAGTCGCCCTATCACTGTTTTTACTAAGGTTGTTAAGCAAGTCACCAACATGATTCAGCAAATTATGCCATTGTTAAGAGAATCATGCAGACATAAGTTGAATCCAGCTTAATGGACACTTTTTGCCATATTTCTTTTTTTGCCAGAAATACGATCATTAGACCGTGATGGAATCCTGCAACTGGTCAGAAATGCAAGTCAGTTGCCAGGGGCTTTTAGATGTGATCACATGACTGCCAGGGGTTGATGTGGCAGTTGTAACTTTGAAGACAGGTTGTAAGTAACTTTTTGAGTGTGCCATAATGGTTGTTAAATGACCGGTTGTAAGTTGATGGCTACTGGTATTGCACATTTTGTGCTAGAATTGAAGCAAGACTATCCAGTAGTTGATTAATCTGTTTGATATGAAAATCTCATTATTTATACAGTTGATTGGAATAGGCAGTGAGAGTGTAACATAATACATGTCATGTAGCCCTTATTAATTCTGTTGCAGCAGTCATGAAACAGGGACTTCCTTAAGGGGAAGGAAGCCAAAGAAATTCAAGATCGTAGTCATGATAACTCAAATGAAGTCCTCCACCTTTTGTAACCTCTCGCATGCACAAGACTCATAAAATGGATGGCTTTGAATAAATAGTTGCAGTTGTTCTTTGGACTTTTTGACCACACCCCAGCCCTGTATGTGCAGCAGGGTATAGAAGAGACAAAACAAGATGGAAAGCCAAAAGGGTCTTAGATAAAGACCTTCATCAACTGTCTTTGGGAAATGGTAATGATTATCTGGATGAACTCTAAGTGGAATGGAACTGTAAAATATTATTTTTAAAATAAAAAATAACAAACCAGTCAGAACATTTCAGAACAGCTTTACACTATTTTTCTTCATCTTTAGTTCTTCAGCCATGTTTTCATTCATTTATCCAATATTTGAATGTATGCTTAAATGATTAAATTAGACATGTTTAAAAAGGTGAGAATGGCTTTATTGAATTTGGAAATCTTTGGGGTGGATCATTTAATTTCTGGTTCTCTTCTATGACTATTCTGTCTAAATGATAATAGATTTTGCTTGGATTCTCATTTCTATAAAGATGGGTTAACTGATTACAGATAGTTCTTGACTTACAACCATTTGTTTAGTGATCAAAGTTACAAGGGCACTCAAAAAAAGTGAATTACAACCGTTCCTTACATGTACGACTGTCACAGCATCAGCACAATAATGTGATCAAAATTTGGGCACTTGTCAACCTGCATATATTTTTGATGGTTGCAGCACAAAGGGAGGCTCAACCAATCTCATTGTACACATGTTGTACTTTGACAATAAAGGTTTGAACTTGAACTTGATCCTGGAATCATGTGATCGGCATTTGTGACATTCCCAGCTGGCTTCCAAAAAGCAAAGTCAATGGGGGAAGCCAATTTCATTTAACAACCACATAATTCACTTAACTGCACTGATTCACTTAACAGCTATAGCAAAAAGTTCATAAAATTGGGTGTGACTCACATAGCATTCATCTTGTCTAGTAACCAAAATTCTGGTGTTAATTGTGGTCCTAACATGACGCCTATTTGTATGCCTTTTGTTGGAACCCAAGACTGCAAAAGGATAGATTTTTCGGAGAGATCCCAGTTACGCTCCTTCATTCTCATAATTAAATCTACCAGATGGATCTTGAATCTTCCTCTCCACTAAGGTTCCAGTGCAGCTGGTTTTTGGTGAAGCTAAAGCACCAAGACAATTCCTGGATCAGAACTTTGTTTGAGAGGTTTGTTATTATCTTTGCTTATTTAGGAAGATGACATTCGGAGGGAATGCCTTTCTATTGTCATGGAACAATCCCACACTTGTTTCATGTGTTTGATAGGTAGGAAATATGAAGGTATGTTTTCTGAGTGTTATGGTGCAGACAACTTTGCAACGACCATGTATGTCTTAAGAAAAGAAAGGGATTCACCTAGATTTCTCAGCAAGATGAAGGAATTTTGGACCATTCCACTGCTTGTTTCAACTATACCTGAAATCAGCATTAAAAACCCATTAAAAAGTTGGATTTTACTGGGCTGGTAAGTTGGCAATTGGGCTGGATTGATGCTCAGTTTTCATTATGGCCCCTGCTGTCCTTGACTGGTGGTTCCCCTGCCGCTTGCCATTCTCATCCATGCAGGGAAAGCAAATCTTACATGCTAGAAGCCGTATCTGTAGGGAATGGGGTCAAAATTTTAAAATAGTAGCAATTACTTATTTATTTATTTATTTATTTATTTGATTTATACCCCGCCTCTCTTCCCCCAATGGGGAACTCGAGGCGGCTTACAACATATCGAGGCGGCTTACTTCACCCTGGCACTCTTCTGTATGTGTTGCATGTGTAGGAAAGGGTCAAGGCTTTAATTGTGTTGCCATTTTGGGCTTTTTTGATACCATCTCCCACACATACCCTAGCTCAGTGATTGCTAACCTTTTGGCACTGAGTGCCCAAAGCGCGTGTGTGCACGCATGCCCAAAATGCAATATGTGCCCATCTCCCATGCACGCGTCCTGTCCCCGCATATGCATCCCCCATATGTGTGCGTGCATTTCCAGACATGTTTGTGTCCCCCATGCACGTGCCCAGCCCTATGCATGCGCATATGTCCCCCCGCACGCATTTCCCATACATGCCCCCTGCCCCCCATGCATGCGCCCTGCCCCTTGTGCATTCACGGTAGAGACTTGAGAACCAGCTTGCCAGCGGCAGCCATGCACTAATGCATGGTTGAGCTAAGCTGGGGTGATGGCTTATGTGCTCCTAGAGAGGGCTCTTCGTGCCACCTCTGGCATGCATGCCATAGGTTCACCATCATGGCCCTAGCTTATGTAAAGGAGCAGCCTAAGCATGAAGTGTTCATCTGCTGTGAGCCAGTTCTTTATTTGTAGAAGAAAAAAGATGCATGTCCATGTTTATGTATGTATGTGTGTGTATTTGTGTATAGTCTGTGCAAGTACAAACATTTAAATATTTAAAAATGACATTACTTTAGAACAAGGGTGTCACGCACAGGCCATGGGCCAGAAGCGTCACATGCGGCCCTGCTCCTACCTGGTTTAGTGAAGGGGAAAAAAAGTCCCAATACGTCATATGACACCACTGTGACAATGGGAGTTTGACACCCCTGCATTAGAACTATCTCAAGTGGTCAGGTTTCCGTCATCTTATTCTGATGTATATTATAGTTCTGGGTTTCTTTCTATATAGGTTTTAAAAATGCAGAATTCTAAAAATTCCTTTTTCTCTAGGAATTTGCAACTTCAATAAGATCAATAAAACTGGGGTGGTAGAAATGTGTCTTATTCTAAACACAAATTCTTGAAGAAATGGTCTCCTCTGCTACTGGTTCCAACCTGAAATGGTTGAAATTCTAAATGTGGTTCAATGATCCAAAGCTCTTTTATAAATGCTTATTTTAATGAGCTACTTTCCTTTCTTATGAAAGACACCTTAAGCTTTAGGATTACCGGTTTTATAGTAGAGTAAATGTAGGAAGCTTTTTTCTCTCTTAAGTATCCACCCCAAAATCAACCTTTTGACTCTGGTATCTCCTTGTGCCATTTCTTTTTCTCTCCCAGCCCTGCCCAAGACCAGATGAGCAAACTTACAGTCTTTGTTCATTTGCCATATAAAAACAGGATAATTTGAAACAAGAAAAGTTTTCGATTTCTTTGCAGGTTTTCTTATAATACCTCTTGTCCACAGTCACTGGTAGGGTTCATGGGAACAGTGAAGAGCTCCACATTGAAGACGACTGTTCTAGAGCAGCAGGGGCAATCTTTTTGTGGTGGGGGTGGATTGGCCTGCAGTGTTCAGATCTCTGTAATCCTAGAATTGGCCCACATTCTCCCTTTGAATTGGCTGTCTATTGATGGAAAGGAAAGAGCAGGCAATACGTTGTAGATGATCTGTGTTCAACGCATTTAAAAAGGGAGTTGTATTTTTATATAAAGATGTAACTTATTGTCTTGAATTGCATTGAAATAAAGTAGGTGTATTTCATTATTATTATACTATACTGTATATTCTTCCTTTCCTTCTATTAAATTTTATTAAAAGAGATGGATTTTTTATTATTGTGTTGTCATTTAGATTGATATAGCAAAAATATGCTAGTCCTACGTTTAGGCTAGATGGAAATTGTGAAAATGGCAAGTCAGCAGTAGACTTCTGTAGAGATAGATGATTCCCTGAAGAATAAGTTCCATTGCTTTGGGTTCCATTCCTCTTTGGATTTATTTCCTTTATAAAATCAGATATGCAACAGATTCTGTGAACTTACTGTTTTCATTGAGAGTGAGACACAATCCATTCAAGGAAAAATCCATAGTTCATAGAAATCTAGTACAAACTAATAAGATTACACCACTGATAGTTTGAATCTGGCTTAATATATATAACTGTGACCAAATTCTACAGAATGATATGGTCTGTACCAGAAGCCACATTTATCACAGGGATACAAATCCTATGTTCCATATCAGATCGACACCACTGTTATGTTATGTTACGTACTTGAAAATTAAAACAAAATTCATTCTCTTCTTGACTAAAGAGCTGAGGATTTTGCATTGCAAATTAGTCCTTTCAGGAAGTCTTCTGAGCTCTTCTGCAACTGAATCTATGCCCTTGTCTGACTATTTTGCATCAGAACGTAGAGACACTTGGAATGGGAGAATAGAATATGGTCCAGAACTGAGCACTAACTTGAGTTGTCTACCATAGTATTCCCTAGTCATCCTCCATACATAAAAGTTCTTCCTGCTTGACAACTGCTTCTAAAGTAGCCTAAGGAGCACAGCTGGATAAGAAGGGCCTGTCTATCACTACAGTGGAGGGATCAGTTGACAACAGCTGTTGGACTCTATTAAGCGAAGTATGCCAGATGTTTGGATTGGCTCTAGTCTAGCACAGCTGTTCAATTAGGCATGTTGCCACAGGGAGTGTTTGCATGTTTACTATCCTTTCCTCTTCATGGGAGAAGAGGATTCATACCAGCTACTGGCAGGAGAATCTTCCTCCACATTATGTCAAATGAGGTGGCAGCCTGTGAGTTTTTAGACTGAAGCTCTTTCTGATGGGTGGGGAAGATTATTGCACTGAGAGAACATTTTTAGATGTACCACGGTCCACAGCCCTATTGCATAAAACCCTGGCTTGGTCTAATGACCTAGTTCAGCACAAGAGTTAGCCTCACTCCTTTCCTTTTCCCTTTCCCTTTCCCTTGCGGGGCCAGAGGGAGGATATGTGCTACTTTACTCCATATGAAGAAAGTGCCATGGAGACTTTAAAAATATTTTATAGCTATAGTTTAAAATATTACTACCTCAGTCAGCAAGTTTTCAGTAAACCCACTTGATAGATTTGGCATTGTGTAAGATAGGACGTAAGGAAAGATACTGAAATATTTTTAAAATGTAGTATGACTGTTATAGTCATGGATTAAATATAAAAATAGATGTTGACACTGCCTGTGTTCATGACATGATATAGAAACAAACATGCTTATCAAGTAAGGAAAATAAAAATGCGTGGAATCTCAATATTATAGCTCTTGTTGCAAATATTTCTATATGGCATTTATGTCTGAAAACTCGTATTTTCTTTACCTCCTCTCTCAGCTTCCTTATTTCAGCAATAACATGGAGAAAGGAACAATTATGCAATGATTTAATAATCTTGAATTCTGATGACATACTTACCTTTGGCTGGAGTTTGTAAATGTTGCTAGAGGAATTCAGGAACTAGAATTCATTTTCTTTAATAGCCAGAAATTATTAAGATTGTGACCTTGAGAAGCTTCAGCTTTCAAAAAGTCTCTGAACAACCTGGAATGTGGAGTATATGAACTAATTTGGGTGGATGATATTCAGCATCCAAAGTGCAAATGATTTCCAGCTGAAACCGGAAACAACCATCAAGATTCTTGACCCCATTTTTCTAGCCCCTGATGCTGGCATTAAGCATGCCTATTGCTAGGAAGTGTGGGACTCTGGCCATTTTTCTGGCTATTCATTGCTGCATTTTGTCCCTCTGTGAGATTTTGATGTTGATAATGTTTTGGATTATTGTGATTTCAGCGCTGGGATTCAGAACTGGAAACCTTTGCCAAAAACTACTCAACAAAATGTACTTGGGAACATAATAAAGAACGTGGCCACCGAGGCGAGAATCTTTTTGCCATGACTGGAAACCTGGATCTGGAGAGAGCGGTGGAAGATTGGTATATTGAGTACCAGTATTATAATTACAGCACATTGGCATGTGAAGAAGGGCAAATGTGTGGCCATTACACCCAGGTATCTAATTATATCTTGGTAAAGGCTTAGAGTCAATTTAATTTAATTTAATTTAATTGATTTCATTTGTACCCCGCCTTTCTTCCCCCAACAGAGGGGATGCAAACACAATTTAAAACAGTAAAATTATAATATTACAATAAAGTTACAAAAAGATCAAAAAAACTGCATATAATAAAATTAAAAAGAACATAAACATACAATAACAAACATACTATATTTTCATATGGGGGGAGTCAATTAGTTCCAGGCCTGGTTGCAGAGCCAGGTCTTAACATCCCGGTGGAAGGCTAACAGGCTAGAGACAGTCCGGATCTCCACAGGGAGATGGTTCCAAAGGGCCAGTGCAGCCACAGAGAAGGCCTTCCCTCACCAGCCGACACTGCTTAGCTGATGCGACCTGGAGGAGCCGACCCTGTGTGATCTCACGGAGTGCTGAGAGGCATAAGGTAAAAGAAGGCAGTCTTGAAGGTAGCCTGGTCCTCTCTAAGCCCTAGAGAGATTTAAAGGTCATCACTAATACCTTGAATTGCACCCAGAGGTGCCTAGGAAATGGTATATCCTTGTGCTACCTACTGAAATGAAGAGCCCAGACTGATAGAGAGCTTATAAGTGATAGAAAGATAAAAGTTATTCAATGGAGCACGGAATTGACAATGATTGCAAGTGAGTGGATTTCTTAGGTTCTGACTTGCATTTTAACTCCCAGCTAAGATTGTAGTAGAGTTATTCCCTTAGTCTTGTGAGAGGCATCTTAAGCCACTTGCCAGTTACCAAATTTTCTTTTTCGTTTCAAAAGAGCTTGGGTGCACAAAGTGCTGATTAAATTAGTATATAATATAACTTTTAACGAAACAAAACCCCCACTTCCATCAACTATAAATTAGATCCATCAATTGCGACTGCAATTCTAATTAAACCAATGGGACACACATTCATGAATAAGAGTGTTGATTTTCAGTGGTACTGAAATTGATGATATGGCCTGAATTCAGCTGAATAACTCCAACCAGTTCTTGCTGCTGGAAAAAGTTAATTTTCATGTCCCTTTGTTGGAAAGCCATGAAAATATCATCCTGCCTACCTGCAGATTTGAAACCCTAGTCCTGGTAGATTGTTTTCATTTTATATTGCTCTTTAAATATGCTAATATTTCAATAGGATGTAAGGCTTGCACAAGACTCATGCTACTCTTGTATAAAGTAGGCAGGCTGAGAGGGGTGACTCAAACCCATAATATTTCAAGGCTGACTGAGTAGTTGAACCCAGAAGTCCCCTAATCTAACCTTGAGATTATTGCTTAATGGAAGGGATGTAGTTGCTTCCACACCTTCTTTCCAAAACAGTTTATCTATATAGGTCACTGCATAATGTCAATTTGTATTTTTTAAAAAGGAAAATAATGAAGGAGGACTTGAACATTTCTGATCCTCTGATTCTATAGGACTCTTAATATTTGTAACCTGACCTAACGTGAATGAGCAATGAGTATCCCTACCCTTGTAATAAGACAAATTGGATTTAATTTCAAGGCACATACACATCTTGTGATGAAAATAATGAACTGAGGATGGAGAAAGAGGAATTGTCGCATGCCAATCCACTCATGGAGAAATATTGATTAAATACCATCTCTAACAAGGTCAGGTCTATTCTTCTAAAGAAGGTGAAACTGATAGTAACATATTGCTTCACACTAGGAAAAAAATGCACTGTAAATTGTAATAGAAGGTCAGGAATGAGCCTTTAGAAAACCTAAGTAAAGTATGTATGAAAACTCCATGCATGCACAATTTGAAAACTTGCCTGAAAGATTCTGAAGAAAACATGTGGATAAATGTCCCAAAGGTGCTTTTTCAAGAGGCAATTGGACTTTCTGGTTTTTCTCCAAGAAGTTTCTTCAGCTTCATAGATTCCATTCAGAATCTATATAGACATGTAGATAAATGGTTTCAGTAGCCAACTAAAGGTTAGGCAGATGTCACCCATAGACATCTTTTTGGTCTGATAATGAATAAATGGGCTATTGCTTTCTTCCATAGGTAGTTTGGGCCACCAGTGAGCGTGTTGGCTGTGGAACAACATTCTGTGAAAACCTGGAACTGATAAACGATACTGACATGCATTTGTTTGTCTGCAATTACCAACCCCCGTAAGTTTCTTTCTCTCCCTGCTTATTGTGTCATCATTGTTCTAATGCTCTAAAGATAAAGAAAAAGAACAGCTTGCTCCTTCATTCTTGTATTCCACTACAGGTCCATGCAAACTTTGTAGCAGGGAAGAATCAATTCTTCCACTTAAAGAAACAAATAAGAAAGAACAGGGAAGTTTTGTAGATAAGGGGTAGGAAAGCAAGGGAACATCCTTCCTGTAATCTGGGCATAAAATGAAAAAGTGCCCACTGGGAAATGGGAGATTTGGATGGAATGATGAATTTCTAGAAAGAACAATCATTGACTTATAGGTCATCATTGAATTAATCAAAGACTATAAAAAAACAGTTACTGATTATAAGATTTATCATGGGAACCTGGAAGCCAAGGATAAAGTTGCATAGAGCAGCAACCAGCCCACTGGAAAGGTAGGGAGAATATGCCATGCCCTGTAACTATTTAAATACGTTGCTGTCAGTAGATTGGAAGGAAGTAGAGCAAACCATCTGCTTAAGATGACTTGAACTGGAAAAGAGCCCGCAGGAAATGCTGGGTGATCAGTGCATTTGGAGGGGCCACAGAAAGTATGGGTTTATCTTAATGGTTAATTTAATTCAGCACTGCATCATTAAGCCCAGGCTTCAATTTGGGGTCTTTTGAAGGCAAAGCACATGTTGGTCCCTATTACAGGCTTCAGGAATTCCCCCCCCCCCCCCACTCCCAGCAAAGTGAAGACTGTTTCTGAATGGACCACTGCCCAATAAATAATAGAAAAACTAATGAACCAGAATCAATGACATACGAAAAACGTAAGGTTGATAGTAACTGCAACAATCAGGAGCATGGAAGTATTCTTCCAAATCCATAGCACAAACAGGATTCTATTGAATGCAAAGCAAGAGTTAAAAGTCTCCACCAACCCATGAGAATATATTGTTTTGATGTGCTGACTGAAATTCCTCAGCTGTTGCTTCAAACAGCTTTGCAGTGGGGTGAGCCATTCCATAATCAAAGGAAGAAGGTGAGACAGAAAAAGTCAGCATTGCTCCCCACGAAAAATAGATGCAAACATTGCAAGTGCACAACAAAACTGCCTCATTTACTATGTGAGAGTGTGTGACATAGTTGTGTAACTGTTGTGTCAGCGTTTCCAAGATGGGTGGTTTGGCTATTTCTTGGAATTTCTCCTTTGTGTTAGAAACCTGTAAAATATGAAGTGTTTATGAAGGGGTGTATGCCGGGTATAGCAAACCCTGACACATCCTATCGTCATGGTTACCTACCCCAAGAACATTCCTGAATATGAACTAATATCAATAATGCAAATGCAAATGAATTATCTTACTAAGTGTTAATCTATTTTGAAAGTGAATAGTTCAAAATGATGGTGTATATATTCAATTAAATAAAGTAGCCTTAGTAATATTTCCCTTTCTTTCAAGGCAAGTCAGCCTCAGAAAATATAAATACAATTTATAGAATTAAATATACAGAATTACCACAACTGCTAATCAGATGTTACCTTGTACAAAGGAAGCGTTATTCCATTTCTAATTAAAGTATAAATAACATTTGATCACAGTATGTAATATTCATAATTGTCTGGATTTAATTGTGTGTATGTTTCTAGTTCTAGAACGTGTTAAGACCCCTAGTGATTTCATTGTAAACCAATTTCAGGAGTCCATCTTACCTAAATTGCAATTATTCTTAGTATCAATCTTAAAATTAAAGAAAAAAATAGTTCTTAAATCAGTGTCAGCCTAAGTTCTGGCATAAAGGATTCACTGGATGATAGTTAATTAACTTTTGGAGTGTATATATATATATATATAGTTAGGATGAATACAATTATATTCTCTTTTTCACCATTCAAAGCAGGAACATCCTAGGGGATAGTGTTAGAAAGTAAAGAGGCTGACTGGAACCACACAAAAGATACCATGACCCCTTTGAAATGTGTTGTCAGTAAGGTACATGTAAAAATGGGGTGAGATGTTTAGTGAACAGATGTGGTTGCCATTTTGACTTTATTTATTTATTTATTTATTTATTTATTTATTTATTTATTTAGATTTATACCCCGCCTCATTTCCCCGGTCAGAGGGAACTCGAGGTGGCTATGATAGAGATTTAAAGGTGATAGAGGTTATGATAGAGGTTTAAAGGTGCAGCAATTTATTGTGGCAAATCCAGTCCAGTTACTGTTGCCTAGTAAAGAAAGCAAACTTCAGGCTAAGTGGCAGGGCCCTGACATAATGAAGAGGTAAACTGAGACAATAAATTATGAAATTGAATTGGGAGACAAAAAAAGGAAATGCCAACCTACTAAGGAAATAGCACAATAGAATTGAACCTGGGATAGTTTTGCTGGCACTAAAGGAAAGGTTTCCAGAATTATTGGATCAATCTTGGGGTGCAGTACTTCAACTATACTATGGAAAAATATTTATCAATCCAGACCTAGGGGATAGTCAAAATAAAGAGATGAAAAAAATGTTAGGGCACTGGAAACATATCTTCATCATACAAGTGATTTGAGCACAAAATATAAAAGGGCAAATCTTGATCATTAGACCTCCCTATAGAATTTTTGAATGGTTGAAAGATGTGTTAACAAAACGAAGTAGAAAAGATGCTTCAGAACCATCTGTAAGTGATTGGTGTTCTCCAGTTTTATTGGTCTCAAAGCCAAATGGAGTTGTATGGTTTTGTGCAGACCTCAGGCAAATAAACAAAGTTTGATGGGTACCCAATGCCTAGAATGGATGAGCTCTTGGATGGTCTAGGTGGAGCCAAGTATTTATCATCTTTGGATTTAATCAAAGGATACTGGCAAATTACACTGGAACACCACTCCAAAGAGAAAACAGAGTGTACCACTCCACAAGGATTCTTTCGGTTTAAAAAAATGCAATTTGGTCTACATGAGGCATCTGCTACCTTCATGGAGTTAATTAAAAAAATCTTACCAGATCAAGAGAAATAGTGTGTTGTCTATTTAGATGATATTCTCATCTAAGCATGACTTGGGAAGAACACTTTCAACACCCAAAGCAAACGATTGTCTAGGGCAGGGGTGTCAAACTCCTGTCCCACGGGCTGGATGCATCACATGCTGGCCATGTCCATGCCCCATTTAGTAAAGGGAAAAAAAGTCCTGAAATGTCATGTGACACTGTCGTGACGACGTGAGTTTGACACCCCTGGCTAGGGAAAGTTGGCTTAACCATAAGCAGAGAAAAAGTGCCATGTGAGATATCAGGTTTATAGTAAAATCTGAACAGAGAAAGGTGGCAACCTTGAAAGAGGTAGAAACCCACAAAACAAAGATGTTTGCGCTTTTCTGGGTTTGGGGGGGATGTTATCAAAGGTTTATCCCTCTAAGAGACCTAACTAGAAAAATAGAATCTTCAAAAGTATAGTGGTCTAAGGAATGCCAGGAGATATTTTTGAAAATAAAAGATGCATTATGTAGGAAGCCAGTATTAAAAAGGCCAGATTTCTCCCAACCATTTGTTGTATAGATAGATGCATCTAATGTAGGCTTAGATACAGTATTTATTCAAAGCCATGAAGGGATGAACCATCTGGTGATCTACCTGTCAAAGAAATTCCTTCCAAGGGAACAAAAATATGGCACCATTGCAGGGGTGGGTTTCTCCCGGTTCGCTGGTTACCCGCTTCGTGGGCGCGCTTTCCGAATGGCTGTCAAAAGCGCGC
>JANHGC010003040.1:214090-226129 GCA_027560395.1 Boaedon fuliginosus | reverse complement strand
AAGCCACCCTCCGTTCCCAAGACCCCCTCCGTTCCTAAGCCTCCCTTCATCCCTAAGCCTCATTTTTTTCCTAAGCCACCCCCCATCCCTATAAAACGCCCCATCTCTAAAAAACCAGCACGCCATCGTTTGATGGCCTATTCCAAAGCCATACAGAGCAGAAGCAATTCTTTCCAGTCTTCTGCAGGTAAGGCAGCCCCAGTGTCTGTCTGCCTGCCCTGCCTTGGGTGTAAACAGATCAGCCAACCAGAGGACATAAAGGCTGCACTTCAGGAGCTGACCTTCACCTATCCCTATGCACCTTGCTCTGGCTCCCTTCCCCGATGGCAACGGCATAGCAAGTGCAGTTGGTGTGGGCACACTCGAAACAATGCACTTAGAAATACCAGGCCTTACTGGCTCTACACTTCATAGTGGTACATAATCTAATGTATTTAGAGGTAGTCCTCAACTAACAACAGTTTGTTTAGTGACCGTTCAAAGTTACCACAGCATTGAAAAAAAGTGACTAATGACCGTTTTTCCACACTTAAAACTGCTGCAGCATCCCCAGGGTCACATGATCAAAATTTGGCTGCTTGCCAACTGATTCATAATTATTAGTTGCAGGGTCCCGGTCATGTGATCCCCTTTTGCAACTTTCTGACAAGCAATGTCAATGAGAAAACCAGATTCACTTAACAACTGTGTTACTAAGTTTACAGCCTCAGCGATACACTTGACAACTATGGCAAGAAAGGGCATAAAATGGGGGGGGGGGAATCATTTAACAAATGTTTTGCTTAACAACAGAAATATTGGGCTCATCTGAGGTTATAAGTCAAGGACTACCTGTATATGTAAACTCCTTCCTTCTTTTCCTTTGTTCATGCCTGTATATGGGTATCTATGCACATTTGTGCCTTTTTCTCTTTTCCTGTAGCTGAGCAAACACACCATAAAATGTGGATGGAATTGGAACAAAGAACAGAATTTTCAGCAAGGGAAAGGGTTTGTTGGGAATTGTTCTCTGCTTCCACGATCTCTACATTTTCCTCAGTTCGGGCTGTGGGAAAACATCTAATTTCTTCTTTGTTTTTCTCATGATTTTGGCCTGAGTCAAAGTCCAGTAATAACAGGCCTTCGGCTTGTGTGTCTGATCTGAAGCCCTGATGCAATTTCCCACATCACCTTACTTGTGGCATATTTATTTATAGGAGTCTGCCCGCATGCCATTGTCATACCTCCCGTCCTGCTTTTGAGTTAGAGTTAGAATGTCCCCAGTACATTCTTCTTTATTGATCTGTTCTCTGCCAAAAATACCAGACTATTAAAAGAAATCTGGAACTTGAAAATGTAATAAATTACACAAGCAAAGCATAAGCATACACCTTTACCGACTTCTTTAGCTTATTTCAAAATAGGAATTCATCTGTCCTTTCTTGATATAGACGCTGAAGCTTTCTGACCTAGAAAAACAAAACCCAAACAAGCCTCTAGGGTCATCATATCCTCTGGAAATGTAAGGCATGCTGATACTGTACTGCATGTCCTATTTGTGGAATTGGATACAGTAAATGATTGACTAGGAAATCTTGGCTAAGGAGTTTCCAGAGAAACCTAGTACACAACAATTTAATCTTAGACTAAATAAGCAATGCCCATGGGGATAAAATATTGAGTGTGAAGTGAATGGAGTGTCCTTATCCAAATGTTACATGTAGATTTTTTTTTTTACTTTCAGGACTCTTCACTGCTAAAAATATTTTGATCAGGCAATATTATTAATGAACAATAATAAAGTTGGAAAAGCTGCTTTTGTGGCTGCATATGTAAATTGAATCATTTTATGAGCCTGATTCATATAGCTATTTTTATCAGTTGCTATTATAAAATAAATGATACTTGATTGAAATGATTCTTTCTAAGCTATATGCAATGTTGTTGATTTAAAAAAACATTGTAGTCATTGGATACAGGTAATCCTTGACTTACAACTATTTGTTTAGTGAACATTCAAAGTTACAAAAGCACTGAAAAAAGTACTGATGAGCCTTTTTCATGCTTATGACCATTGCAGCATTCCCATGTTCATGTGATCAAAATTTGGATGCTTGTATTTATGATGGTGGCAGTGTCCTGGGGTCATATGATCACCTTTTGAGGCATTCTGACAAGCAAAGTCAAGGGAAGCCAGATTCACTTAACAACTATGTTATAACTTAACAACTGCATTAATCCACTTAATATCTATGGTAAGAAAGGTCATAAAATGGAGCAAAACTCATTAATAACTGTCTTGCTTAGCAACAGAAATTTTAAGCTCAGTTGTGGTCATACCTATACAGATATGATGTTTGATTATTGGTAATCACATATGTATCTCTGTGAACAGGCTGCATTTAAGTTCAACCTGAAGCTACTTGACTATTCTGAAATGTTTCAGTCATTTATATAGACCAGAAGTGTCAAACTTGCATTGTCATGGTGGTATCATGTGATGTATTGTGACTTCTCCCCCTTTGCTAAACTGGGCGTGGACATGGTCAGCACGTGATGTATCCGGCCCACAGGCCGCAAGTTTGACGGCCCTGACATAGTCGTTTATTTTGTTAGTTTCAGTGGTGCTTACAGTACCTTCAAGTGACTGGATTTATAATTGCAACCTTATATCTCCTCTAAAGATATGAATAGCTACAATAGCACACGTTGTTTAGCAAGTCAGTTCTATGTTGTAGCATCTGTCATTTGAAGTACCCCAAGGAATTATTATTATTCAGAATGATATATGAAAACTTACTCTAACCCAGCAGAACAGCATATAGAAAAGTTGCTTTCAGAGCTAACAGTGTATGAATCTTAGCTGTTGTGACAGATAGATGTTCTGTTTTGCAGCAATATCAGAGTTAACGTGTTTGGATGCTTTGGTGCTCTATTCTGGAATAATTTGTGACACCTCATAATATGACAATGATATTGCCTTTCTGTTCATCCCTGTACTGTAGATTAGGTTTGTCTGTATGATGATCAGACTGCTCACTGATTGTGATTTTGATTCATTCCCATGATTCCACAGGCAGTGATCAATCTTGAAAAAAATCATGTCTGCAGTTTTTATGTTTAGCTGTAGCTAGCCTGTTCTACCAGAATGAAACACACTCGTAACGTAGAGATGTTTGATGTATTGCAGTGTAAATTCATTCAGTCGTATCTAAAATAAATCAGGAGTATTGTCGGCTGCTTATTAACCCCAATTAGACAACAGGAATGTGTGATTCATGAAAAGATGAGAAATGTTTTCGAAGGCATAACTAGATAAATGTAGCTTTAAATTATGAAGAACGGAGGCCAAAGTGCTGCAGCTGGATCTTTTACACATCACAGCCAGACAAATGCTTATCTGATCCATATCTGTTACAGTTTTCAGAGTTCACCTCTTGACAAACCTCAGCTGGCCTAGCTAAGAACCAGTTGAAGGTGCCACTTGAAGCAAAAATCTGAAAATACTGTATTTTTGTTAATGGAAACTTGGGAAAGGTACAGCATCTCCTTAAACGGTACATTTTAAATGGTACAATAAAGCAGCATTGCAAGCCATGATTTTTAATACTTCAGAAATAAATGTTATTTCAAAAATCTTTTGCCTATAAAATGCATTGTTTTTTTATTGGTTAGCTGATCTTTATGACAATTTATTAAAGGAAAAGTTGAAGTTGAATGTCTGAGAAGCTTTTCTTGGTTCATATCAAATAGTCCATACAACAACAACAAATTTTACTAAGGCTATGGCCAATCATCAAGTCACCTATCCCACTGTGCTTGTCAAATAAATAATACCCTAACGAAGCTTTCAATTTTTGTGGAATTTTAAGTAATCAGCCTCTGGAAGGCAGGAAAAAGAGTCTCTAAAATGCGGCCATGAGGTGCATTTGCCATCCTTTACCCTAAGTCTATATGATATCTGCATGCACATGCATATATACCTGTTTGTAAATATGTACACATTTTTGAGTGTTTGTGCATACAGGGTTATTTTCAGGTTAAAATTTACAAACCATTTTTCTTTAACTTTTGCAAAAGATAAAGCTATTTGTAGATTTCATTTCATTTGATACTCATTTGGACCTATATAGGTTTGGAGATGGGAAGAGGGTTAAGTTAATCACTCTGGGATTGTTGCGGTTTAAAAAATACTTCATACATTCGAGGGAATGGTTTTAAAATCTCTTGAGAATGAAACCTTTTAGAAAAAAGGGATAAATGCAGGCTGGGGCTGCATTTTTGGGACTCCGTTTCCTGTATTCAAGGCATTTAAAAAAAACACTCCACAAAAATTAAAAGCATATTGGGTTATTATGTATTTTACAATGCACAAAATAGGATTTGTCCCTGGAACACCTAGAATGCTAGAGTTCTGTTAATTATTCATTTTATTTTGGTGTGAATGTCTATAGAATTAGGTTTAGCATTAAGCTAATCATGTATCCCTGGGTTGACTGTCATCCTTTTCTTGATGAGATTATGTTCAACCCCACATTAGGGTTATGACCTTGCAAGTATTGCATCATGAGGAGGAAGAGTCATATCCAGGGGGAAGGGAGTTATATATGTCACTTCTATGGTGGCCTGATGATGCCTCGGTTAAAAAAAGTATGCATTCTTACTAATGGTGAGGACTTGATCCTATTCTGAACCTTAGGAAAAACCAATAGCAACTCTGACTGCCCTCTGTCCAGTCACTTAATGGGCTTATGTGAGACAGCTGTGCTTTGCCTCAATCAAATCAAATGCTTTGTGCCGCAAGGAACACAATGTGCTTTGACATGTTTGGAAGCTTCCTTCTCATGCCAATAGCTGGGAGAGGCTTCAGCACAGAGCACGTGGCATCTTTATTTCCTTGTTTAAAAGCCAGGGCAGGCTGCATTGCCAATCAGGGCAATTTTTAAGAAACATCTTGAAGCAAAGTGAGTCTGCCATGACTTGTATTAACCAACACAATATCATATGCAAGATCTTTCAGAACCATTCAGGTTTTTCTCTGTATTTCCAGCATAACAAAGATAAAGGAGATCAGCTGGACAAACAGAATTCAGCAAGTATGTACAAACTGTTCTGCTCTCCCTCCTCTGTTGGATGTTGGAATGTAACAAATTCCCTATGACTTAACTATCCTACAATTCAAAAATGAACTATTACTCTGCTGGCAGTGGCACAGCTTTTATTGAAATGACGGTATTCCTAAGATGTTGCTGCTAATGAATTTCCCAAAGAGTTAATCAAGGACTCGGTTAACCTTAGTTGGATGGTTAACCTTAGTTGATTGGGCCTTTTTTCTGGAGTCTCCAGTCCTCTTCTCTTTCTGGATCTTGGTGTTCAGTACAGAAATGATTTCATATTTTCCTTAAAAGGTGATTGTTACATCAAGTCCATTTTGGTGGACTTGAATCCTGCTGGAACTTGCTTTTCTTCAGCAGCCCAAGAAAGCCCAGTTCTATCTTTGCGCGCTTGCCATTCTTCTCTTCCTCCTCTCCTTTTCTCCAACTTTCATTCAACTCCTTCTGGATAGCTTCTTAGCCATTTCAATTTTTACTATGTGAGAGACATTCTATGTGATATCCCATATTTTTCCTCTCTCAGCATTTCCCCCACATTCAGATTATTAGCCAAAAGTGGGCAGTCACATAACAATGTCTTTTAGCTTCTCTATTCTGTCACAGACTCTTCAAAGTTCTGCACAACTCTATCACTTACATGTAAATCAATTTGAACTTGGTAGTATATATAGGTCCAAACAATCATAGTGTTTAGGCCATGATTGCATTAGTTAAATTGTGGTAACTCTTGCTTATAACACCATCAACCTATTCTTATTGCTTTAAAAGGTAATATGACTTTTAAAGCCTTTTGGGGGATTAAGATTTCAGCAAGAATATTTCACAGATTTGGTGTCTCTTGCCTTAAAAGAGAATGCTTCATTTGTTAATATCTGAATGGATAATGGAGCACTTGTGTAATTGCAAGATAAAAGGTGTTTAAGTAGGAGTAGGTTAATTTCACATCTGGTTCGCCGAACTGGTATTTAGAATGACTGGCCGGCCTCATCTACCCCACCCTGCCCCTCCCAGGAGTCTCCATGCGGATGCCAGGTAAGTGAAGGGCATGCACAGAGACTCTAGGAGGGCCATTTTCTAGGGAAGACCCTAGAGCCTGGGGAGAGCAAAAATGCTCCCCAACTAGGCCATGCCCACCATGGCCATGGCCACCCAGCAACCAGAACTGGTTGCTGGAATTTTTGAAACCCACCCCTGTGTTTAAGGTTAAATATTCTCGGTGGCTGTTCCTCTTTCTAGGCACTGAGTGACACTGATAAAGACAATGCTGCCTAGAAAGCAACTATCCTCCTGGCACAGAGACTCAGCCTTTCAAGCTAGCCTCATTTCTATCCCACACATATCTACAATGCATGTTTAAATTAGAATACAGACATTTCCTGGATTAAGAACATCTGACTTATGGCCGGGCAACATATATTATTTATTTAGTCCCTCAGGGTTCAGTTCTCTCCCCTCTTCTATTTAACATATACATGAAACCGCTGGGTGAAATCATCCGACGGCATGGGGTAGGGTGATGATACCTAATTGTATATCTCTGCCCCTGGCCGATCTAGTGATGCCACTGAGGTGATGTCCCGGTGTCTGGAGGATGTGAGTATCTGGATGGGGACCAACAGGCTCAGGCTCACAAGACCGAGTGGCTGTGGATATTGCCCCCCCCCATGGTCCAGTTGATTATCCATTATTGATGCTGGGGGGGGGAGACAAATTGCTCCCTTCAGAACGGTTGTGCAAATTGGGGGTGCTCTTGGATCCACAGCTGCAATTAGACCATCATTTGACAGTTGTGGCCAAGAGTGCCTACTCACAGGTTTGCCTGTTGCACCAGTTGCATCCCTTCCTGGACCAGGAGGCTCTTCTTATGGTCACTCATGCCCTTGCCACCTCTCAATTGGACTACTGAAATGTGCTCTACATGGGGCTGCCCTTGAAGAGCACTCGGAGACTGCTACGGGTCCAGAATGCGACCGTGCAAGTGATTAAGAGTGTATCTCGGAGCACCCATATGACACCTGTCTTCCGTGAGCTGCACTGGCTCCCAGTGGTCTTCGGGTGCAATTCAAGATGCTAATAACAACTTTTAAAGCCCTTCATGGCTTAGGAGTGAGGTACCTTCGAGACCGCCTTCTGCCACCTCATGCCTCCCAGCTCCCAGTTAGGTCCCACAGAGTTGGTCTGCTATGGCTCCTGTCAGCTAAACAATGTTGGTTGGTGGGCCCCCGTATTAAGGCCTTCTCTGGGGTGGTGCCGGCCCTTTGGAACAAGCTACCCGCTGAGATCAGAACCATCCCCACCTTGTTGGCCTTCCGCAGAGCCATTAAGACCTGGCTCTGTCAGCGGGCCTGGAATTGATGTGCCCCCCACATTGGAAGAATTGGTTGTATGTGATTATATGATAATTTTAGTGTATTATATTGTATTTTAACTATTGTTGATAGCTGCCTCGAGTTCCCCTTGATGGGGAAGAGAGGCGGGGTATAAAACTAATAAAATAAATAAATAAATAAATAAACAAATCAAATATTTATTTATTTATTTATTTATTTATTTATTTATTTACATTTGTATCCCACCTTTCTTCCTCCAACCGAAGGAACGCAAGGTGGCTAACAACAATTAAAACAGTAAAAATTACATTGTTACAATAACATTATTAAAACAATCAATGAAACCACACTAAAATAGTAATGTTAAAAGAATACTAACATACAATAACAATCATACTATACTTTCATATGGGGGTAGTCAATTAGTTCCAGGCCTGCTTGCAGAGTCAGGTCTTAACAGCCCAGCGGAAGGTTAATAAGCTAGGGATGGTCCGGATCTCACAGGTTCCAGAGGGCCAGTATGGCCACAGAGAAGGCCCTCCTTCACAGACCCACCAGTCAACACTGTTTAGCTGACGGGACCCGGAGGAAGCCAACCCTGTGTGATCTCATGGGGTACTGGGAGGGATTAGGTAGAAGAAGGCGGTCTCAAAGGTAGCCCGGTCCTAAGCCATGGAGAGATTTAAAGGTCATCACTAATACCTTGAATTGCATCCGGAGGGCTATAAGGAGCCAGTACAGCTCCCGGAGGAGTGGTGTTATGTTGTTGTACTGAGGCACACTCTTGACCACTCGCACGGCTGCATTCTGGACCACTTGGAGCCTCTGGATGCTTTTCAAGGGAAGTTCCATGTAGAGCATGTTGCAGTAGTCTAACCTGGAAGTGATGAGGGCTTGAGTGACTGTAAGGAGTGCTTCTGGTCCAGGAAGTCCTGCTTGTACTTTCAAGCAGGCTGCCTATTACTAAAAATGGTGGATGTGCAATGTTTTCATGAACCATTGAAACCACATGTTTCTAATATACAGCCTGTTTTCAGTGGTTATCAGCAGGTCATGAAAACATTGTGAAGCTTCAAAGGTTTGGCAGCTCAGGGAAGGAGCATATCATCCACGATTTTTAGTAAGAGGTAGCCCATTTATAAGTACAAGTTCTGATTTACATAAAAATTCAACTTAAAAATACACTTAGCAATGAATCTCGTTTTTAACTCAGGGGTTGCCTGTATTTCTTGGCCGTTTTCATCTTTTTCAAAACTATAGGCCAACATTCATATTGCTATACTTATGAGTAGATCTAATGTTTGTGAAGCTATGTCCTGCATCAACAACATCAACCAATACATGGGGTACACGTTGGGAATGATTTAGAAGTACTTGGGGCTAAGAGCAAGCACAGCTTCTTACTGGAATTCATTTCAGGGGTCTGAATGTAATTAATGTAAACATTAAAGCAGTGGCTCTTCAGTACTGCCCCCACCCCCAAAGGTTCATGAAAAAGCTGGAAAAATGTTTTTGATGAATAGTATTGCTGCAATCAAGCATGTCTGCAGTACTTCTTCATTTTCATGTCTGAAGAGAACATGCTGCACAGCCTGCTAATGAGAATTCACTTGAACTACCCCCATCTAGTCAATGGCTGATGATCCTTTGTGCCCACTCATAAGTCCTGCTTTCTTTGGGTGGGTTTAATAATTATTTCAGATGTATACTGCACCCCAAAGAAAAGAACTTCTTATAATTTCTCTGTTTCCTGCTCCCACCTCTGTCTCACTGTCTGGTGGTTCACTAGATAACAAAAACAGACAAGCAAAACCTCTCCAAATCCTGAGAGGCTAAAAGATTATGCTGAGGAAAAATCTTTTTTTTTTTTTTAAGTAAATTAATGCATGTCGATAACCTGCAGACCTGTGTTGAAATTTGCAGCCATTGTGGCACAATGTTAAATCTGGAAAAAACTTTTTTTGCCCAGATATGCTGGTAAGAATTAAAGGAGATCAAATTATAAGCAAAACATGAAGTTCTCTGCAGGAAGATATGATCAAGTGTTATGGTTTGATCTGTTTGGTTTCATTTTCAGAGGTGAGAACAGGCTGGACTGACTTATCCAATAGTTAGCACAGGACCTAGGGCAGTGGTGGCAAACCTTTTTGGGTCTGCTTGCCAAAAGCCCATGTGTGTGTGCACATGTGCTCATTTCCTGCACATGCATGCATGATCCCCATATGCATGCGCACTCACTCTGCGTATGCACACATGCTTCCCCCTCTGCGTGCAATCTTCCCTCTTCCAAAAAACAGCTGATCAGCGCTGCCCCACCAATCAGCTGTGCTTTGGAAGAGGGAAGAAAAGCAAGTATAGAGCCGGGATGGGCAGGAGGGCTTTTTTTCAAACCACAAATCATGGACAGTGTGTGTGCATGTGCGTGGGGCGACAGCTCGCATGCTGGGAGGAATGGCTCCATGTGCCACTTCTGGCATGCGTGCCATAGGTTCGTCACCACGAGCCTAGGGTGAATGTAATTTCTATGGTAATGACAAAAGACAACACAAAATATTTTAACATATTCAAATGAAACATGTAAGGAATGCATACAATTTGAAGATCAAACTAACAGTAATGGAATTATTTGTAACCTATAGACATAGTGTGAATACTACAATTTAATAACTTTGATGATATGTAACAGACATCATAATTAATTGGCAATGATTACAAAATTATACACATGCACATATATATAACATATATATGTTTTCGTAGATTTTCACGGGTGTAGGTATGAAAGTCTTGGTGTGGTCGGGTCTTTTCCCATGTAGGATTGGGAGTATCAAGTCAACGTTTCGACGAGGTCTCACTCGTCATCTTCAGGCTGGATTCAAGCTGGTGTCTTCAGCTTCTTGCTTCTAAGAGTAAAAAGAGTGAGACCTCTAAGTGTGACACCTCGTTGAAACGTTGCCTTGATACTCTCAATCCTACACGGGAAAAGGCCTGATTACACCAAGACTTTCGTACCTACACCCGTGAAAATCTACGAAAACAAATACACACACACACAAATTATAAATTGTTAAAATAACTTGAGGAACTAGAGATGTCTAACCTATATTCTCAGGTTACGATACGGCTTATTTTCAACCTACGTTTCCACTAAAAAAATTCAGCCGAAGCCAAAGACCATCCCGATTTTATGTTTCTTAACCAAATCACTCTGTTTTTATGTTTATAATGAAACCACCACTAAATTTTAAAAGGCTTAGCAACCTTTTCATGTCAATTCGGCAAGTAAATTGTATCTCCTTGACCGGGGAAATGAGGCGGGGTATAAATCTAAAATAAATAAATAAATATCTCCTTCTGTTTTGTCATTTCTGACACTCATCTGAAAACCACCTGTTTGAAGTTTGAGAGGTTGGTTGGTTGGTTGGTTGGTTGGTTGGTTGGTTGGTTGGTTGGTTGGTTGGTTGGTTTATTTATTTATTAGATTTATATCCCGCCTCTCAGGGGAATTAGAGGTTGCTCTAATGCGACCCCTAACCTTACGCCCTCTACAGAGATCCGAACGAGAAACCTTTTTTTATTATTATTATTTCTAATATACCTGACTAGAATCAAAAGAGCGCATGTTGGTCAGGTAAAGCTGGATCAGGTTCCGGAAAGACTTGCTGACCCTTTGGAGGCCCAAGAGCTGCCTCAGAGGAAGATGCGAAAGGACGTGAGGGAGCAAGATGTCCTCCCAAGGCAAATCCAAGAAATGTTTCCTGGAAGAAAAAGAAAAAGCAAAAGCAAAAGCAAGGATGCTGTTTACAACCGAGAGGCAGAGGAGGGGGTCACCCTGCTTTCAAAACCTCAGGGAAGCCTTTCGACCTCTCAGCCCCGAAAAACCAAGCCCCATTTGCAGCAGGAGTCCATTCTTTTTTTTCCCCTTTTGCCCCAGCATTACATCCAAGGACGCTATGCAGGACAGAAGCTTAAATGGCCCTCAAGCGATTCTTTTCTCTCTGAAGAGGCGAGCGAGGGACGCCCCTTCCCAAGCCACCCTCCGCGCTCTCCATCCACCGCGGCGGGGGTTCAACCGAGCCGGGACTCGGGCACCGACGGCGGGGCAAAGGCTGCAGAAAGAGCCCGGAAGCCGCCCTCGGCGCGGAGTCCAGTCCCCGCTTAGCGCCCAACAAGCGGCCGACAACGCGACACGGCGGCGGCCGCCCTCAGCGAAACCTCCCGCTGCTGTCCCGGCCTAGACCCTCCCGCCCGGCCCTTCGCGAACCTCGGCGGCGCCGAAAGCGCAGCCATCCTCCCCCGCCGCAGCCTCCGCCGCGCCCTCCGCGGAAATTACGTTCGTCCGGAGAGCGGAAACGGGAAGGTGAGGGAGGCGCGAAGTGCGGGCGAGCTGCGTGTAGCGACGCGGGAAACCAGATGGGGGGCGGGGGTCAAGGAAAACCACCGGCGCGTAACTCAGAACGGGCTTCGAAAATACGACGCCCGGCTGGGAATGAAGCCAAACGATTTCGCTGCACTCCGGTTAGAAGTGACGGCCTCGAGGGTAAAAAAAGAGGGGCTTTGAGCTGCCAAAAGATCGGGGTGCTATTGTAGTTCTTGAGGCGGGGAGGCAGTTGGCG
>JANHGC010003040.1:187661-201573 GCA_027560395.1 Boaedon fuliginosus | reverse complement strand
ATGAATGAATGAATGAATGAATGAATAAATAAATAAATAAATAAATAAATAAATAAATAAATAAATAAATAAATATTACTGGCTTAATAGGGAAATGAGAAAAGTGATATTTACTGGGCAAAATCAATGAAGAAGCCAGTTTTACTTAACTCTGTTATTAACTAAACTGCTGCAATGATTCACCTAACAACGGGGCAAAACTTACTTAACAAATGTCTCACTTAACAAATGTCTCACTTAACTTAACAACATAAATGTTGGCTCATATATGGTCATAAGTCAAGGACTACCTGTAGAAGGCTACTGATTCAAAACTCACAGTTTCCTACTTTCATGCACTTATAAGGAAAGAAGGACACTATATCACCATTTCCCACTCAGCTGACATAGAAAGAAGTCACCTCACCTTCCAAATAGCATAAATAACCAGTAGAATGTCTAGGTAAAGCTGCCCAGGAGAAGGAAATTTATCGGCAATGGCTTTCCTGGATCACAAAGGTGGGAGACCATAGCAGGGCAATTGGTAATGAGAAGCATGGCAGCCTGCAGTCCCGACTGTATGTCTTGTAAGCTGTTGTCAAAGTGTCCAGACCAAAAAAAACCCAAAGAACTGGCATGTGTGGATATGCCCTTGTTAAATTAGCACATAATTTTGATTCTGTAACAGGATAGAACGTCATCACTATCTGCGAGACTACTAATATGAAGAAAATGGAGGAAGATGAAGATTCTTTTTATAGGAGAAGAGGCCATGCAATGAGATTAAAAAAAAAATATTATTACTATATTTTTCCATGGGAAAAAAAGCATTTCAAACAGGCTCCAGTTTAAACAGCTCAGTGGCTGGGAATTCACTCTTAAGCTTTCCAAGATTTATAAAAGACATGTTCCTTAAATCCTGGTAATTCCTGCTTCCTTGGTTTGCCAACTTTGTGGGCTTCACACTGTCCAAGTGCCTAAAGGTAAAAAACATCTTGCCTATGTGCATAAATATTTTCCTTTCATACTACAAACAATATTTGCCTTCATCCCAAATGCTCATTTATGCTCATTTAAAATATGATGAAAAGATACAAACACACATATGTATTAAAAATAGCTACTAAGAAAGACAAGCAAATATTTTAAGAAAAAGCTGCATGGGGAAATTAAGCCTTTTGGATTTATATGAAACTGGCTGCTTACCCAGCCTTGCTCGTTTTTTTTTTTAAACAAGTATAATTGTGGTGGGTGAGTGGAAAGTGGCTTGAAAATGTGATTGGCAGGTTCTCACTTAGCCACGGAAATGTTGGGCTCAGTGGTGGTCATAAGTGCAGGACTGCCTGTACAGCAGCTCTGTTGCAGCATCCACATGGCCACGTGATCAAAATTGATCCAACCCATATTTATGATGGGCGCCATATCCCGTGATCTGCTTTTGCGACCTTCTGACCAGTGAAGTCAAGGGGGGAAGCCAGATTCACTTCACAACCGTGAACGTAACAATGGCACTGACTCGCTTAACGACCATGGTGACAAAGGGTCATCAAAGGGGTTCAAAATTAACCAAACAAATGTTTGTCAGAGTCACAAAAATGTTGGGCTTAATTGTGCTTGTAAGGCAAGGACTTTGTGGTAACTAACTTCACAATGGTAGGAATTCTCTTTAATGACCGTAGCAAGGATGATTGTAAAACTGGGCAAAGCTTAACAACTCCTCGCTTAGCCATGGAAATGTTGGGCTCAATGGTGGTCATAAGTTGAGGACCATGATGACAAAGGGTCGTCAAAGGGGTTCAAAATTCAGTGAATGTTTGCAGGAGCCACAGAAATGTTGGGCTCAATTGGGTTTGTAAGGCAAGGAGTTTGTGGTAACTAACTTCACAATGGCAGGGATTCACTTTAATGACCGTGGCAAGGAAGGTCGAAAAACAGGGGCAAAACGTAACAACTCCTAGCATAGGAAATGTTGGGCTCAATGTTGCAGTTGGCATTTAAATGCCTGGAGGAGGGGAGGGGACTGCTGAGCATTCTGTGGCCAATTTGCATACTTGCTCCTATTGGCTGAAGAGCTTCAGGCCTCAGCAGAGCTGAGCTTGGCAGTGAAAGGTGAGGGGGACCACTGTGGCCCCAAAATTTGGGGGGGAAAGAACCATGACCAATCTGACCATGACAGTGTTTGTCGCCAGAGGGTAAGGTATCTGTGTGCCAAATTTGGGCCAGATTGATGCTGGCATGAAAGAGCCTATTGAAGACATACCCAAAACAAACAAACAAACAAACACACCCACCCATTCACCCACATCTCTCTTTTATATATATATATATAGATGTGTAAGCACAATAGAAAATAGCTGCTGTTGAAAACAGAACACCTAGGAGAACACGGAAGCCACATAGGAGCAAATCCCATTTTTGGTGCTCTGAATCCTTATTTCATGCACATTTCCAAGAAAAGAGATGTCACAGCTATGTTTTCCTGTGGCTTTATATCAAAGTGCCACTGTCCATGACCAACATTTCTGACCAACTGTCTTAAAATTCTAGCATTGGCAAAGCCAACACATTCCAAATGTAGCCAAAAAAGCATTTTGTATGCAAACAAACACAAGCAATTGCTATGGCTAAGCTTGCCTGAAAACCCAAATATTTTTGCAGAAGCATTTATAGCTTCAGGTGCTACTCTATCCTATCAAGAGAGTATGGCAGATTATAAACACAAGAAACAAAATAGCTGCTTTATAAGTAGATGGTCCTTTCAGCTTTTGTACAAGCACAGTCCAGAGCAGGCCTGCCAAAAGTATTGGAGGCAGTTCCCAGATAGAAAAGTGGTCCAGTCTCCCTTAAAATCTTGTCAGTCCTTCAGTGTGATAGCCAAACTTGGAAACAATTAACCTGAAACAAAAGTTCAGGATTAATTTCACTGCCTGCATTCTTACAAAATGGCTGACAGTCAGCCATTTTGTCATTTAGATTTACGATAGAAACGGTTGAGCAATTTGATGTTCGGTTCAGGTAATTTCCAATGAAAGCAGCAAGACCAGCAGCAAAAGTGTTCTGAAATGTTTAGGACTTTCAGAAACTGCATAGACTTGCTGCACGCTGAATATTTGTTTGATTATCCTGCTTCAAAACTAATTTTTTTTAAAAAAACCTGCAGCAATAATAATCAAATGCTTTCTTTTGTGTGTATTCTTTTGAAGGAATGGAATTATTGTTTTTAGGGGTTGCTCTCAAGAGTGAGAAATGAAATTATAGAAATTCTACTTGGACTCCCTACTTTATTGTTTACATCCACTACCTGCTCTCGTTCTACACAGCTAACAATAATTCCATTAAAATCACACTGTGATTCATAACATGCACACATATAAAAATATCCAGTCACCATGTCTCTGGAACAGTCAGAAAGGCAACACATGGCTACCTGAGTGAAAAACAAACAAAAAGGCAATGTTACTGGTATTATAGGTGGCGTTTCAAAGAGGAAAAGTAATTTTCATTTTTCTCCCCTTGTTTTAGCATGTGGACCTGAGAGAAGGATGGAGGCATCTACAAAAGGGTAGGTCAAAAAGGAGTAGATGGTGGCCACAACTACACAGTAAGAGACTGGCCTCTTTTTACATATTTGGATGTAAAAAGGGGTGAAGCTTTAGGTACATGATCATGACTGCCAACTTGGCTTTTTTATGTCTTCTGGGGTCATCTCTGGTGAAATTTAGTTTAGTATCAGAGCACATTCTAGTCATGACTTTTTTCACTGTTCTTAAATGCTTGAAAAGAAAACAAACCATTGCTCTGTATTTTTAAATAGATAACTTCCTTGACTCTGTCTGCACCCATCTTGCCTCGTTCTTTGAAAAATATTGGATCAAGAGATGAAGTAGAACCTAAATGGAACTAGTTTTTTAAATTACAAATAATCTTATGCAGTTTATGGCATTTTCAGCGATCACATTCCACATGGCAATTGTACAAAAATGAATGGATCCTTGTGGGAATTAATTGCACTTTCTCAGCAACAAAATTTGGCAGGCTGGGAAAATGCAGTGTCTCTGCAAAGTAACCCTTTCTTAGAGATAAGACTATCTGGAAGTCTGCAACAAGTGACTACTGTACTGGATGTGTAGAGAACTTAGAAAGGCCCTTAGGTAGCCAACCAGAGTGAACCAACCTAAGTGGATATCTGATATCTCCTCCCTCCCTCCCTCCCTCCCTCCCTCCTTCCCTCTCTTTCCCTCCCTCTCTCCCTCTCCTTTGCTTCAACTAATCAAAACCAGGAATTTTAAGCAACAGTTCTAGCAAGTGATAAATGAGTTATTTAAATTTACTGATTGATGGTGTAATACCATTTACAGCTCTTCAGGTTACTACACTGAGACTTATTCTCTGAATAATAGGGATGAGGTATATAGATAAGTCTAGCTTGACTATATTGAAATCTTTAAAACTTTCATTATAATTACAAATACACACATATAACTTTCATGTTCCTGTATCATCTTTTTGATTTACTAATTATCCAATAATCATGTGTAAATTATTTCTAAATGTAATCATAACACAAATTGTAATTGCAAATTAGAGTCTTCTATGGCAGCAAAGTATTTATTTTACTGACTAAAATATATTGTAGAAAGCCGAAAGTCATGATACCTATAAAGCTTCAGTACACTAAAGTCTTATGCTATATACGTGATGAAACGTTTTGCATTTTAAACTATCCAACAAAGATCAGCACAGTAAGAAAGAAAATGGCTCAAACAGTAACTCTTAAGAACTATACTTTGTACAAAATGTATTCATCTGAAAATGAATAGCTTGGAGCAACAGTATTTCCTGTTCAATACACTCTTATCTGTAGCACTCTTATCCTGTTCAATACATTCTTATCCATATTCTTTTATTCTGGAAAACTCACTTCTTGGTTCTATTACATTTTCCCAAATTCCAGTTCCTATCTATTGTATATAATTATTTCTCTAGATATAAAAAATTGTTTGTGAAAAATAGGTATATTTTATATTCCTATTATGTATAAAATATGGCATAAATGCCATATTTTAGTGATCCAGATGAAAAAAGTGCATTTATAGGTAAACAGACCCAGTCAGACACCTTTATCCCTGCTACTGGTGCTAAGTTACTAAATGCCTTAAAGTTCATTGTCTTTCCAACATGTGCTCAGAAAGAGTAAGTATTGTTTTCTTCCCTTTCTTATGCTATCAAATAGAGATATATTTCTTGGAGTAGCTGATGCAACTGCATATCAAAATCTTTTCTGCTGAATGATATGATTTATCCATATGGTGTTTCCTATAGTTATTAAGTGGCAGGAGTATAAGGGCAATTATCTTGCAGTGCTAACTTTATCTTCACTACAAGAATTTGAAACAGTGTTATCCAATCAGTCACAACAGTGCTTCTCTTAAACATGTAATTTATCATGAGGTGAATACCTCTGAAGAAAAAAAAGCATGCAAAATAGATATTTTTTAAAAAAGAAATGAGATAACTCCCATAATTCCCTAGTTAATTGAAATCTACACATCTTAAAGTTGCTAAGTTTTTTAAAAAATACTGGTTTAAGCAATGCCCTACAGCATGTCTTATCATAATCACATTGGCCAATGATAGACAATCATTTACAGTTCTGGAATTTAATCAAACAATAACTGATTTCAGACATCCAGGAAATGGACAGTAGGTCCATTTCCTTTGATACTATGAACAATCTTCCCAATTGATTTGAGGCACAGTCCCACAATCCTCGCTGTATTGCATGAAGAAATGCTCCAATGATAACTTACAGTAATTAGTCATTTTGGCATCCCGGTCTCTTTGCAATGCCAAATTATGTCAAAATGACCCCCAAGGGTTTGGCTCCAACTCAGGTTTTATTCTGGCCCAACATTCTTTGTTTTGTTGAAGATGGTGCATATCATTCAGTCAAAAAAGTTAGGTTCAAATATGATTGGATAGTTACATCCCAGGTTCTTTGTTTCCTTTTCCTAATCAGGCAGCAGTCATCTTGTTTGCCCTGAAAAAAGGAAGCAAGAAATAAGCAAGAGAGGTGGGGGAACCTTGGACAATGTTGGTTAGAAAAGAATAACCAATGTTCCAGAAAACATCCTGCCTCCATGCAACCAGGACAAGAGTTAAGCTTGAGAAAGATCAGATTCTGAGGCTTCATGCTTTTATTTGGCCAATGTAAAGGAGAAATACATCTTTCCTAGAACTGCTTGCTGGCATAAAGTAGAAGCATGACTCAGCTCATAAACACATAAACTCTGGAAAATTTCCCAATGGGAAAAGGCAGAAGTAATGGAAACCACCTGGTCATGTCAAACACTATTGACCCTGCCTCAGTAGGAAGCTTAGTAATATTTCAATATTTTAAAGCGATTATGGAGGCTATAGGTTCTAAAAGGCTTCTTCTGCAACATGCTTACAAAGAGAATGCCAGCTGTTTTTTGTGTTAAAGGTAAGTTCAGAGGAGTCTTTCCTACATGTCTGCTTTCCATACTGGAGCAGTGATTAATAGCTGAGTGTAATTATTCAGCAATTCTAATGTGTGTGCCAGATCTTAAGTGCTACCTTTTTGAACCAGTAGGAACATTTGACATTTAGAGAGCATGCCAGACACAAAGAAAATGGCTGCTGAGGGAGCTTTTTCTAGCTGACCTCCTTCAGCATCCATTTTATATTTGGAGTGGATCAGTGGTGTTTTGGCTTTGTGATCTAGAATGGAAGATGAATATACTTCTGTAAGTGGAAAAATGGGCTACCGTTTTATCTTGCTTTCCCTTTGCCATTGAATAGAGAATAAAAGCCAAGATGATCAAAAGGGGGAAAGCAAAACAAATAGTTGGATATTCACTAAATGCCTCCTCTACATTCATGACCAATACCTTCTGATATCACCTCCTCTATTCTTCAGGCTATTTTATGAATATTCCATGTGTCCCCATTTTTGCTGCCTTTATAGCATTTCCTGTTCAAGAAAACAACAAAGATATATTAAAATTTCTTGTAATGGCTAGCCTCCAGTCAAAATATAATTGGATTGTTATGAAGATAATTTGACTCCAAAACTGGGACTGTACCTTTGTCTAGAAATGCCCCATATCTTGCTTAGTGAGATATAGTATAGGTCAATGATCTAATGTTACAAGCATTGCTGCTATTCAAATAGCTGCTATTCAATTATCACAGGGTTTACTAAAATCTGCTTCTGAAGCCAAAATCTTATCAATAGACATAATCAGCAGATCACATTATAAAAACTTAGCATCTTAATAATTGAATGCCGCAGATTTTCTTCACTGCACAAAAATGAAATAATAAAGAAATTTGAAGCACACTTCCTGAATTCAATTCTACCAACCTTTTATATGGGACTTACTATAGTAGTACCAGTACTTTGCAATATTATGAACTCAACTAAAATGTCTCATTTCAGAACATGTCAACTGAATGGTAATCTAACAACTTCTTTCAACCACAGAACAAATAGCCATAGAGGCACAGAGCCCAGAAGCCAGACAGGTTTCATACAGATCTTCTATGCCAACTGGAATCAGCTATCACTAATTCCAAGGATCATTTTGCATTCATCCAAGAATGTCGACATGAGAGGCCTTCTGCTGTGATTAGAAGTAAAATACTATTTTCATGCTAGAATATCTTATACTGACTTTCAGACAGCTACTGAAATGGAGGGTAAATGATGAGGACATGTCCTGAAAAACAATGAAGGATCTTTGCACCACGGATTAGCAGAACATGCTGATGAGCCTTTTTTATGTTGCATGAGTTAAGCTTATGAGCTGTGGGCAATGAATTAAATGTTCAATGGGATTATCTGTAGAAAGCTATTTATGAAGTGTGTGAATTATAAGCAGAATAGCTGCTCTGGTTCTGAGATCTCAATATTCCTAATACCATTTTCTTCAAAAGGAAGGTGAAGAAGATTCCTTAGATCACTATAAAATTAGCTTCTTCTTTTCAATGTAAAAGGCTATTTGAAACATCATATTAAGAGCACTCTGATTGGACCCACTGATAGTATATGGGCTACAGATATTTGTAGTGTTATGCAGGTAATAAAACTCAGGGACTGAGTTGACTGAGAGCAGCATTGCCAGGCTGCAAGAGCTTTCTGGCTAGTACTCCAGCTGTAGCCATTCCATAGATGACTTGCATTCCCATCAACTGACCAATGAAGGATGGGAAAATTGCATCATTAGCAGTGTCGTTTCTTATCCTTGCATTTGATAGAAAGAAAGAACAAAGACCAAGAAACATCCAGCCTGGCTCGGAACCCTGCATATGTCAGTGTGGGGGGTAGGAGAGAATGTAGGACTGGAAACATGGATTGCCATGAATTCTTGACAATAAGAGAGTGGCATGTTCCTTGCCCCAAACTTGGAATCAAGTCACCTAAAGAATACATTTTATGTTTTGAGATTTAAGTTTTGCTTTGCTATAGAAGGCACATATAGAACTAGTCTTGGACTGTGTTATATTAGAATATGAGTTTTCACAAATAGAAAATATATGTCTATGCTATCTTTGCAAGTTGTAGAAGTGCTATATATCTTTAAAAATCTGAAATGCATATCTTATTCATATCTTATTCCAGTGGTAACACTAGATACATTGGAGACATTAATCATGAGTCCAATTATGTTATACTGTAGACTCCATAACGCCTTTCAGAACTCCTTTCTCAATTTGATGAACTCCAGATGTGCTGGGACTGCCTGAATTCTAAGCCAACATGATTATTGGCTGACTTGGAATGCCAAGATTTTTAACATTAAATCCTGTGGAGGACCTCAATTTTGGAAATGTTGCTTTAAAAGTTACCAAACTATAATGAATAGATACAGTGCAGGGGTGTCAAAGTCATGTTGTCATGGTGATGTCACATGACATATCGAGACTTTTCCCCCTTCACTAAACTGGATGTGAGCGTGGTCAGCAGGTGACACATCTGGCCCATGGGCTGGGAGTTTGACAGACCTGATATAGTGGGAAATGTAGCTGAAAGTCCAACTTCTCCTATAGAGGAGCCTACACTTTGTGAAAACAGAGGAACTGGTTTAAAGAAATAACTTCCATCAATAAAGTTGTAAATCCAGACATCAGAGTACACAAAAACTGTTTATCATTTATCTATCTATAAAATAAAGAGGAAGTTCATGTGTAAAAAGGAGAAATCACAAACTACTCTCTCCCATAATGAATGGAGTTTATAATGGATACGTTTTATTTACCGTGAACTTCATGGGCTCCACCCCATCTGAGGCAAGTCCCAGATTAGGATTAGCTGTAAAGGAATAATATCTCTATTCCAATAACATGAGGAGTCCACTCATGTGGACCATTTAACCATTTATTAACTATAGCAGAAGAATAAATCCATTCTCCAGAGGCTTGTGATGGGCTCGGTGACGTCATGGGCGCCATTGCCCTAGTGGTGCCTCAAGGAAGAGCTGGCTGAGTTGAAGGTAAGGCTGACTGAAGCACACCTCTTCTAAAATCTAGATCTCTGGAAGCAAATATGCCTATCTTATAATGGGAAATGAAAGTGTGAGGAGTGCTCAATGAGGCAGCTCGGCACATCTGTTCCAGGGAAGCACATGCCCTGAATACCGTGGTGGTGGCAGCACTCCTGGTAGAATGGGCAAGGATTCCCTCAGGAGATACTAAGTCACTACTCTCGTAGGCCTTGGATATGGCTGGTTGTATCCACCTCGAGATGGTGGGAAGGGAAACCTTAAGGCCAATGTTTTTGGAATGAAAAGCGATAAAAAGCACTTCAGAACATCTAAACTCTGAGGTTCTATGTACATAAGAACAAAACACCCTCCGCACATCTAAATTGTGCAACTCCCTTTCCTGAGGAGACTTGGAATGAGGGAGGAAAAAGGGAAGAACTGCAAAGGCAAAAAGAATCCCTGGGGACCAAGGTCAATGTAGAGCAACCAGAAACCACCACCCCCGAGGATGGATAAGGTGGCCGACTGAAAAAATCTGGAAGCTGGGCATTTAGATGGCATGCAAAGAGATCCCAGGTCAAGGGGCCGAATCAGTGATGTAGAACTCTTCGGGATGAAGATGCCACTCTGTGTCATTTAGCTGTCGTCTGCTTAGCCAGTCGGTGGCTAGGTTGTCAGGACTGGGAATGTATTCTCCTCTCAGAGAGCGTATTCGAGTTTCTGACCAGAAGAATATTGAGCGGGCTAATATTCTAAAGGATTTGGATTTTGTCCCACTTTGTCTGTTCAAATGTGCCTTGGTGCACACGTTGTCCATGTACACCAAGATGTCTTTGTCCTTTATTAGGTGTTCGAACTGCTGCAACGCTAGCAACACTGTCTTTAACTCCAGAAAGTTGATGTGTCGTGTTACTTCCCTGTGGGACCCTGCACAGATGTATTGCCAAACAGCCCATAAGTTTCACGTCTGTGTGAATCACCAGATGCCCCTCCACCCTGATGGGAGAGCCCTGGAGGAGTGTCTGGGAGAAATTCACCAATTGAGGTCGTCCCTTGAGTCGGAATCCAACTCTCTCTGTCTGTGAGAGGCCACAAATTCTTGAAATGGAATTATCATGATCTGAAGGTCCTTGGAATGGAATCTGGCCCATGGGATGATCCCATTGCAAGAGGCGAACATACCTGCCAGACTGGAGAGGACTAAAATGTCTGGTTCCAGAGTTTGTAGAGAAGAAGATGTTAAGTGGTAGATCTTCTCCCTTCGGTCTGTAGATAGAAAAACCTGAAAGGTGGAAGAATCTATCACCGTGCCAAGGTGACAAATGAATTGAGATGGAACTAAACGGCTTTTGTCCCAGTTTATGGCAAAGCCTAAGGATGTCAGTATGGAAATGGCCTGATTGAATTGGGATGTTGCTGCCTTGAACGATGGAGCTCTGAAAAGTATGTCATCGAGGTACGGTGGGCCGAAATTCCCTAGAGGCATAGGAAAGCTATGGCCATCACCAGTAGCTTTGTAAATACCCTCAGAGCTGAGGCAAGGCCAAATGAAATGGCCAGAAGGTGAAGTATGGCAGCGTGAGCGCGCAAGTGTTTGATGGTACATGAAGGCTTGGGTACCGGTATAAATCTGTCTTGAGGGAGGCCTGACAACTCCAGCGAGTATCCTAGGCTGATTTCTTTCCACCTTTCTGCAAAGTGGGCGAGACATCCCCCGATTGGAAGGGCAGTTAAGGACAGACAGTCAATGTTGCTGCTTTGGACCAGTCTTGGTGGTGAAGGGTTTGGATGGTTTGCGAAACTTGGGCTTTTGATTCTGGTTTTGCCAACCTGAAGACTAGCCTCTGTTGAAATTGGAAGAGGAGTGGTTGTCAGAGTGAAATTGAAAGGGACCAAAATTTGGTTGCCTGGGACAAAAGAAAGAAGAAGAAGGCTTGGACTTTTGTCTGAAAGGAAGGACTTTCCTTTTTCCTTTGGTCTCAGGAAGGAAAGGTTCCAAGTCTTCGCCAAAGAGTTTTTCTTTGAATGGAAGAGCAACAAGTTTACCGTGGGCGGAGCTCTCCATGTCCCAATTTCTTAACCATGTACTACATCTCACTGCTATGGATGAATCCATTGACATGGCTGTCAGTGCATTGCGTCATGTGTGGCATCAGTAGAAAATGCAACCGTAGATGCAATCTTATGAAGATCTGACTCCACACTTTGTGAAAGATTTGGTTGTTCTAAAGACATCTGGCACCAAAGGAGCGCTGATCTTGAGGCTAGAGAAGTGGCAACAGACGCTTTAAGAGCACCAGAGGCAATGATTGTCTGGCAGCAATCTCGACCCACTTGTCATGGGGTTTTTTGGGAAAGGCCTCCAATTCTGATGGAAGAACAGAAGAAGAACCTAGTGAGGGCACAGGTGCATCTACTATAGGAAGATGAAAAGGGTTTACATAATCTTCTGAAAATTTGTGAAACTTCATGGTCTGAAGTCTAGAGTTTTTGAAGTAGGATGGAGAAGCCCATTCCTTTTGAATACATTTAAGGAAAATTGGAGGCAAAGGAAAATCAGTAAGTGGTTCTTGTGGAACTGGAAATTCTGATCCCACATCAAAACCAGCAGAAGAGGTCAGACCGGCTGATTTCTCTTTTGGTTCCAGTGAGATGGTGAGTTGAGATGATATGTCTAAAGAGTCTTGAGAATGCCTCAGGAGGGAAGAGGTGAGCAGAATGTTTTTGCATGGTGAGTGTCTCCTCTTCAGAAGAATCTCCCTGAGTGGAGTTTTCCTCTTGATCTGAGGTCTCCTGTTCCTCATTGTCCTCTTGTTCTTCATCAGAAAGTTCTGGAAGGACTTGGGCACATGATGCATAAGAATGCCTGATGCTCTTAAGGGAAGATGATTCTATTTCCTGATAGGCAGGTCTCTTGCGACTCTTCTTTGTAGGAATGTAGTGGCCAGTTTCAGATCAAGTAGAGGCCATACAAGTTGAAACCGACTCCTGAGTCATCTTCTGCAGTTCCTCCTTAGATATAAGAGGGACTTGAGAAGTGGATTCCATGCTGTCTAAAGATACATTGTAAATTACATATGCTCCTAAACATCCCGCTATAAGGAAACAAAGTTTCTATTGTATTCCTTATAAAAGAACATGGCCAGAACTGAAGTCCCTGGGTCTAAGTTTTATCCTTTAAATTTCTCCTCTTATTATTATTTAAAAAGTTTTCTCTCTCTTTTTTTTAAGAAGGCCATCCCCTTTGATTTAATAAGACATTAAGTGCCTTAAAGATCCATTCGCTTGGAAGATTGTGATCCTCACTCAATGAGTTCCAAAGAATGGATAAATACAATAATTAATGTTCCTCACTTCCTCTGTAATTCTGAAAGTATGAATGTGGACCCTTGCAGCTGTTCATCCACTGCCTGGAATTAGAGTGCAGGTAGATTGAGACCCTTAATATGGTGCCTACACACACATCTGAGGTAACAGAAAAAAGGCGGGAAGCTGAGGTAATTAAATTTCTCTGCTATTCGAGCTCGAATGGCCACCTGAGCTAACTGCCTGAGCCTCTGAACTCACTTTAATAGTATAAAGCTTTGATTGCGCCTGAAGAAGAATTTTTTAGTTTCTTTCCGGGCTTCTGGCCGCTTTCGCCAACTGCCTGCCTGGAATCAGCTGTAAGTTGCTTAGTTATCAAACCTCAAGACACGACTACACGTGTGTTATAGAGGCAAAACTGAGGAGAAAGATTCTGATTGACTGGGCTGCATTGGCCGCTGTTGCTAACTGCCTGTTCCCGTATCAACTATTAAGCGTATCTGTTGTCAAAACTCTAAACGCGCATACGCATTTCAAGTAGTCAAACTGAAGTAAAAGTTTTTTACTTGCTGAGCTCCTATAGTTGCTCTTGCTAACTGCTAGAGTCCTGGTAAACAGCTGTGAGGTAACACCTCGCTGGGACGCTGAACACGTCTAAGCGTGTTTGAAAAAAAAAAAGGGCAAACTGAGAAATTACTGAAAAGTCTTCTGTCCGGAGAACTTGGCTGTTTGCACTAACTGCCAGAGCCCCGGACCCTCCGAGTGCCTAATTGTCCATCTCGAGAGTTAGTTTCAGAAATGCGTCCCCAGCTTGAACGGGGGATAATTCGTTCTCCCTCAGCCTAATAAAAATGTTTGCCTTACTGTATTCGAGTGTCAGGCAGAAGAATCTGATGGCTGCGCTTATAATGTTCGTAGATGAAAGAGTACACCAAGGTTGACACTGATAACGATGTTGGGAATGTAACACAGGATTTTAATTAATACTATTATTAATAGAAGATTTTCTGAAAGCAAGTCTGACCAGCCTCTTAAGAGGCAAGTACAGATCATTCCCTGATAAGTGTGGACTTCCTGACAGCCACCCCCCGCCGCAGGGAGGCGGAACCGACTAGGAGGTT
>JANHGC010003040.1:161465-174996 GCA_027560395.1 Boaedon fuliginosus | reverse complement strand
GAAGGATACCATGGTCAATGGTATCGAAAGCCACTGAGAGGTCAAGAAGCACCAGGACAGAGGAAGCTCCCCTATCCCGGGCCCACCAGAGATCATCTGCTAATGCGACCAATGCAGTCTTGGTGCTGTACCCAGGCCTGAACCTGGACTGCAAGGGATCCAGATATGGGTTTCTTAATGTCATCTCCAAATGAAACACCAAGAAAAGAGATTAGGGTTAATGGATAGCAAACTGTTCACTGCCTATTGGTTTGTATGCCAAAATCCAGCCATGCCCTTCCTGGGAAGTTTATTCTTCTCTCCCCCTCCTGTTGGGATCTGTTGTCTTCTTGTCTACGTGCTGCCTGCTCTGGCACTGTACAACAGGAGCAGAGGAAAGCAAACATTCCTATCACTCTAGGCCAAGGGCATGCTTCACGGCATCAATAATGGATCCTCTGTTTAACAAGTAACACTGCATCATCTTCAGTTATATCCTACACACTTGTCCTGACTGGAAAGCACCTTCAGTAGGCCACCCTAACCCAGTGCAAAGAAGCTATGTGAGCCTGATGCCTGGGAAGTTGTCATCCCCTTTAGAATGAAACTTTAGACAATCAAGATAGATCTGAAACATATTTGCAGGAAACTCATAAGCCAAATATTGTGATTACTCAAATGCTTGCCAATACCCCAGATCAGTATCAATGTTTGATTTCACAATTTTGATATTGACCTGCCACTGACATTTAGTCAGTGTACTAAACATTTAGTGTTTAGTAAGTGGAGCCTGAACTAAAGTTTCTCTTTATGTGTTCAACCAATCATGCGCTTTCCCAGATACTCTATTCTGTTTTTTACTCTCAAGGTTTCTTGATTTCTCCACTCCTGATCCAATTGACAATGTTCTATGGCCATTCAGATTTACTGGCCCGATTTCCTTCCTTTTGTGCGGGTATGTTCTTGTTGTTGCATTGGTTGTTGTTATTGAAATTATGTATATTTTGAATTGCCTGACACGAGCTAGCTTCTATGAAATTATTTTTTGCTACCGGTACAGATTAGCTGTGTCTATGAATGGTGCATTTGTATAGTGACATTATGACAATGTAAGTCTAAAGTTTAAAAACATCCAGATATCATTGAACTGCTGAAGCCTCAAAGGCATGACAAATACTCAAAATTGTGAGATTTAATCTTAAAGGACTCAGCATGATTTTACAGGTGAGTACATATAGCCAAATCCTGACTCAAAGAATCAAGAGTTGATTTTAAATTACAAATCTATAAAGGTACATTATATGTTGTACGCCGCCTCGAGTTCCCCATTGGGGGAAGAGAGGCGGGATATAAATCAAATAAATAAATAAATAAATAAATAAAAGGTGCGCTTGTCTTGCAAGCCTGTCAGGATGGCTTTTACTTTCTCCAATGCACTCCATTAGTCTGCAACAAAAATTTGTATCTTTTTCTAACGATGAGGAGCAATGGTAGCAGCTAAACAGCTTTTAGAATTAGTATCTTATTTTTTTAAAAGAACAAACAAGCCACAATATAACGAAAGTAAGCCAGGAACCACTGAATTTTGGTATGAAAACACCTGCATTGAAAACATAACTTTGAAATTTTCAGATTCAAAACTTGGAAATGATATCTTGTAATATGAGCAAATTTCAAACTTTTATCTCAGCTTTTGCTTGAGTATCATGCTTCAAAAATACAAACCTTTCTAGGTATGCTCTGACACACTGTAGATACTCAAGTGTTTCAAATAATTTAATTACTGTGCTGGTCAGTTTTGGGGGGGGGGCGGGCAGGGGGAAGATGAGCAACTAAGCTCTTTTCTTCCATCATACGTCCTTTTCCAACTTCATCTTTGAGAATTAAAGCCATAGTTGCTTTAAACTTTTATTTGGACTCTTTTTTCTTAGGAATCCTGCTTGAAAAATATCAAAGAATACACTGAAAAATTGAAGATTGACACTTGTCAGTTACAATTTTCTGGAAAACAGCAGGTCTCTTCATAATGGGTTCGGGGGGAAGATGAAATGGAAAATCATTTGCTATTCAAGTTGATACCATTATCTCCAAATGGAACTAGATGTAAAACACACAGGAAACAAATAAAAAGGGAAACGGGCATATGCTCTCCTTTGATAGATGCAAGATACTGAGAGACACAATTATACACCACAAATATTAAATAAGTGAACCACTTGCCAGTTTGTTACTGAGAAAGGCTGAAGAATTACAAAACGTGAGGTATTTAGCTCAAGGAAAGTTCTCAAAATTCAAAACAGCTGTATTATGCTAAAAATAGGAAACAATCAGAAGAAGGAAGTGAGCCCTCAACTGTATGTGTCCTGTTTTAGAAGATCTGAGGTACCGTTCTACTACTGGGGGCTCCTCAACCCAGCAAAGTCTGTGCTCACCTTACCACAAGCACAGCTAGGTTTTTTAGAAAGAACCACTCCATCCAAGTTGTTTGCCAAGTTCTTGGTGGCATGCAGTGGAGTTTTAAGAGTTACAAGGCACAAAAATGGATTCCTCCTGCCATACAGTTTTGAAATATTCAGAAATGCTTCAGAGTGCCCTCAGCAAGTGAGAGATGGATGACCAAGAGGGAAATAATCTCTAAGTGGTGGCATTGAATTTATGATATAACCTTCCCAGAGTAGGTCTTTTGATGCCATCTTTGTTGGATTCACATATAATGCTAAGTGAACATATGGTTGGTTTTTGGCTCAGCATATTACATAATCCTAGCTAACTATGATCCCACACTACAGTAGTTTAGTAACTGTGTAAATTCAATATTTACCCTCCTTCATATCTATTTATTAAATAATATATATTTTAACTTGATTCTCAATTTAAAATAGCATATTTTAAAAATTAAAAGTTACAATATTCTGTATTATTTTAAATTGTATTTTAAATCCTGTACTATATTTGCTTGCAAGCTGACTGGAGTACAAACTGATCAGCTAAATTTAATAATAAACAATACCGCATAAACTTTTGATGGCTTTAGAATGAATGAATCTGAAAAAGATCTGCTATCAAATTGCTTTCTGAATTTGAGTAAATAACTCTGTACCTTTGCTGAATTAAAGAAATAATTAATACTGTCCATCCTCTGTTGTCTTTTTAATATACTCCTCAGTTGTACAACCAAATCAGTCAGCAATTTGCCAGCTGACTAAACACAAAAATGTAGAAATTGATAAATCCCTCTTCTCCCAACCAAACAAGAATAGGATCTGGCAAAAAAGCAAATGCATCATCTCTGAAGCAGATTGTAAAATATATCAAATGCTTCTGAGAACAGACTGGGAGAATTAGAACATTCAGACTACCCATATGAAACTTCCTTGTGTCTAGTCATAGTCTGTCATTAGTCTGAAGTTATCCCAATAGATGGGGAATGTCTATGCCATGTAATGACAATAAGACTATTTTCAAAAGGCAACTACTGAATAAAACTCAGGACTGGCTTTTAGATTAAAGGGATAAATACAGAAGGTGGCAAAAGATAGAAGTCTGATAAGAAGTCTCAAACAGCACAGGAAAGAAAAAAATACCACCTGTATAGTCTATTTAAAAATTAATATGGCTTTATAGGAATTGCTTAGATAAATTCTTCCAGTTAAAGAAGGGTAATACCATTATCAGATTTATTAAAAAATTACTGTTTATGGAATAGTACTGTTCAAAGCTTTCCAGTAATAAAACATTAATAATTCCCATTTAATCATTCCTACGGTGACCTTAGTCATTAAGTATGTCACTTTTCTCCTCTGACTCAAAAAGTGGGTACTGATTGAGGCTAAAGACAATAATTTGTCTAATGTTAATGAGTCATTACATGACACAGGTATGACCTTCACTGGGGTTTTATCAGCTCATACTTGGCTTATAATAGTGTGTGCTTTCATAGGAACGACTCATATTGTAGTCAATAGAATTTAATTCAGAATAAATATAAAGAGAATTGTGTTCCTAATTATAAAGCATTTAATCTATGTAAGTATGCCATAAACCGGTATCTTTAAAAGATGAGTAGTTCATGTAGTTAGCCTTGACTCACATAAATTTAACTCTACATCATGGCTGAGCTCCATTTGCACATTTTATGATTACAACTTTGACAAAACTAAAAGCACACTAAGAGATTTTTAAGATTAAATACAAAGGGATAACCTTGACTTAAAATTTTGTCCAAAAATAGCATGGATAAGAATGAATAAATGAATAAAATAAGAACTAGGACCTAGTAGAATCTTTATTTTAAAAAAATATTGCAACCGAATCAATATACCACATATCATCATTCTCTTTAAAATAATCTACATTCTAGAAGTTACTTGCTAAAGAATTTCAGAAAAAAAGGCCACTCTATTACTTAGGAAAAAAAGTCTTCAAAATTTCACTTCTTTCTTGGCCTGTATTCTGTATTCACTGATCTTTATCTGAAAACAATACCATCAGCTATGATATCTAATTCAGGGAAAGGAACAAGTACCGTTTTAAGATGGTTTGGATAGAGTGGAAAGCATCTTGCTTGCTTTTGGATAATACTATTCATCTGATTATACCTGAATTTTATATTCTCAACTTGATACCAGAGGTAGAAGGAACTAGATTCAAATGTGCAAATTTTTTCTTGACTATCTCTAGCTGTATTGAAAGATAAAAACTACAAACCTACTTAGATTAACAAGCAACATTAATACAATTGAGGTCATTTTCAAATTTTATTTTTCAAATGTCAAATAAGGTTTGAATTAATTTACTTATTTACATTAACAAGCAATATTAACACAGTTGAGGTTATTTTCACATTTTATTTTCAAATAGATGTCAAGTAAGCTTTGAATTAATTTGCTGTAACTGTACTTTTTTTTTTTTGACATAAACAACTTTAAATTTTTGGGAAAGATCAGAAGCTATGGAAGCACCTACATTTCTAGATTCCATAAAAACCGTTCCCCAATAAATCATGCCGAATGCTTGCACAATGTTTTTCAGATGTAATCCTCAAATCATCAGGACAAATATATTGATTCAAAAGATTATGATGATAAAATAAAATTTCTGGGCCACTGCATTTGGAAGACAAGTTTCATCCCTTTAAAGAATCCCTACAACTTTTCTGAAGTGAGAGATTGTGAACATTTTCCTTTCTGGGTTAAAAGAAAATTCCAAAAAAAACCAATGATAAAATAGACATACCATACTTCACTGTATGAAAGTTACAAAATTAATGCACTTGGCTCCTGACCCAGAAAGCACTTCAATGCTTTCCTGAAGCCAGCTCAGATCCATTTGGGAATTACTGAGTAATACATACACACATGCAGAAAACATAAAACCTATCACCAAAGTTAAGTGGGATGGAGTCACTGGCTCTATTTACAGCAACACTAGATGGAACTAAGACTTTCTTCTGTGTATAGATAAAACGAACACAGCTTGCTAAGCAACATTTTCAGTATTAATATTGCACAATGAATTAGTGTACTTCAGAATCCCAATGCTACATTTTCATTCTTTAGTCAAGCTTTCCGATGACCAACATCAATTCAGGTTTTTTTAACAGTAGCACCAAAAAGACAAAGCAGCATATTTTCCCATATTCTCTTTGTGGTATCTTCTGCATGATTGCAATTTGAAAATAGCTTTTTCTTACCTTTGTGATATGCATGATTTAACTCTATAAAATTAAAACTGAAGCCACATGAATTCTCACTTTCATTTACAGTACTCAGTTTTCCTTTGGCTCTATTAAGACTATTCACATGAGAAACTAATCTGAATATGACAATTTGTCAGCAGGCAAGGATATTTAATTAGTAAAAAAGATACTCCTTCACCAGAAATATAAATTCACTATGCTATTTGCAACGCTACTAAAAGTGAGACTCACATTGACAGATCTCCTTGTAGCAAGAAGTAATATAATGAGTAATTTGATTGTAGGAATTGTAAGTAAGGCCAAGTTGTTTAAATGTTAAACATTTAAATGTTTAAATGTTACTGGTAGGAAAAGCTCAGCAGTAAAAACTTAATAGTGCAATCCTGCAGCAGTTTGACCAGAAACCATTCCAACTGTATTTAGTGAATTTCAAATCAGTAAACTTACAGTCTGAAGTAAATACTAGAAAAGCTAACTATGATCTAATGAGTTAAGTGTTCACATTACAAGTGCTGCTTAGCTGGAATAAGTGACCTGCAGTAGACATCCCTACCCAACCAAGCTTTTATCAAAAATAAAATCAGTAATGCAGTGCAACATTATTTCATATTTATATAACATTACTGACCAGGATAAATACTGCTCATGATATTCAGCAAAGTCCTTGCCTTGCCTTGTACTACTTTACTTTGGTCAGAACTCACCCCCAAATCCTGACTTGTAGGTATGATAATTGTTATTGTCAGACATACTATCTTTGCAGCTGCACTGACTCTTAATATCAAAAAATCCTTCTGTCTGACATTTGGAATGCCTCTGTACCATACCATACATGCACAACATTTTCTTGTACTAAGGGCCTTGCAGACTAGTTTTCATTATCACAGAATTCTTCCTAAATCACAACATACAGTATTCCTTGATTTATAAACATTCGTTTAGTGACTGTTCAAAGTTACAGCAGCACTGAAAAAGGTGAGTCATACTTATAACTGTCACAGCATCCCATGGTCAGCTGATCAAAATTCAGAGACTTGGCAACCAGTTTTGGATGTCAAGTGATTGCCATGTGCAACCATCCCAGCTGGCTTCCAACAAGGAAAGTCAATAGGGAAAGCTGGATTTGTTTAACAACTGCATGTTTCACTTAACAATTGCATTGATTCACTTAACAACCATCACAAAAAGATCACAGGCACAACTCAATTAATAATTTCCTTGGTTAGCAACAGAAATTCTGGTCTCTATTGTGGTCATAAGTCGAGAACTACCTGTATTGAGCTTAAATTTGTAATCAATACTAAACAAAAACATTTCTGGATAGATCCATGTAAATAATCCATTCTGTCCTAGGGTTTAAGAAGTGCCTTTGTCAAATATTTAACTTAAAAAGAGATGATGCAAAATAAGCTGCCTAGAGATATTATAAAAAATAAACAATCAGGTTTATACATGTCATGATTAAAAAATTCAGTATTAAGGGTTTTTGTGGTTTTGCTAAATGTTAGAAATGAAAGGTATTCCAACATCAGTTGGATTTAATATGTAGACTAATAACATGGCAAAACCCAAAACTGATAAAGAGATATATCTGCATTCCATCTTAGATCTTCTTTAGGGAAAAAGGTAAATCAGCTTCTTATATCCTGCAAAGCCATGACTATGCCTGAAAACCTGAAAAGTTATCATTATTCGGGCTGCCCTTTTGATCTAAGGCCTGACCAGCACTATCCCCTTCGTCTGGCAGGCAAGATCTGACCAGAAATATCTGAACATTTTGTTGTCAAGCTTATTGAAATGAGCTGTTCTTACTGCTGAAAGCCTTTCATTTTACAAATGAAAAAGAATGGTAAAAACAAGCTGTTTAGAGTGTCTTCAACAAGGATCTAAGTTTGCTTCTGTCTGCCAAATGAAATTAGTCAACAAAAAAGGTTGCTGGTGTGGATGCTCTACGAAAAAGTAGGCTGGAACCTCTGAAGAGCTGCCCCTGGAGAAAGGAGAGGAACATGTTATAGAAAATGGCTTATTAAGATCTGTTGCAATTTCTTGCTATTCAACTGAGAACTGCAATAATCACAGGAACAGAGAGACCACAATACCCGGCAGTGAGACCATATATATATATTCCCAGCGAGCATGGGAATATATATGTGTAAAAAAAAATGTGGAGGGCCAGACAAAAATTGTAACTTTTTGTAAAAATTTTGAATATTGATGAAAGAAAGCAAATATAATGCTACTATAAGATGATATCAGCCAGAGAAAAGAAATTGCCTAGAGATTCAACTCACATGGAGCACAAATTTATTTTCAGTGGCAACCCCACTTCCCTCCCCCCACATTTTAGTATCTGATCTATTTCTTCTCTATTCCTAGTAGGATTTCAAATGAAAGCTTCCCAAAGCCTTCACAAGGGCAAAATAATTCTCCATATTAGCTATTTAGAAGCTTTTAAGACACTCTTTATTTTCCTTTTAGGTAGCACGACAGAAAGACATTAAGTGAACAAGAGTCAGTGACAAGGAATCAAAAACTCTTTGGTTCTGAACAGTGGTATTTAAAAGGTTTTACAGAAACTCAATTTAAAAAATATACAGCTTTTTTGTTATGAGAGCTGGGGCACTAGAATGAGAGACTTCTCAAATGTACCACAATGCTTTTGGGTTTTTTTTTTGTAGATTTATATTGAATGTAAAATCAGTTTCCAGTTCTTACTATGTCTGATGAATAGAAAACCTTGAACACTAATTGAGATACATTGTTAAAGTTTATTTTAAAAAGTTTTTGTTTTTCAAACAAATATACTGTATCAATAAATGGTTACAAATGAAAATGATTAATTTAGTTACAGACTAGCAATAATGTAGTTTTATTATATACTGCAAATGTCATAGGCAACACAAAAACTGTTTTCACTTGCAAAAATCTATCCAAGATTACTAGACATGAAAATGAAACAAAGTTCCTTACAATGAACAGTCATTGTCATTTGATAAAAAGTCCTGATTGTCAATGTAATAATAAATAAATAAATAAACTCGACGAAACTTTCTTGACCTGCTCCTGAGTTGTCATAGGCAGGAGGATGGGAAATCGTGTTTCACAGCTGCACCAAGGAATTCACATCTCAATCAACACACAGCCTAGCTGGCTGAAGTCAAGGCCATCTCCATGGAGACTCGCAATGGCCAGAGGGAGTGACTTCTACGACCCACGAAATTGTTTCATTGGAGAATGCAACTGGTAACACACCTTGGGGGGAGGGGGCAACAGGGTCAGAGGCAAGGCGCGAACTGGGTAAAGTCAGAGCTGGCTTCCCTTAGGTCTTGCTGACATGATGCTCCTAATAAACAATTGGATTTTTTTTGAGAAATGGCTTGAGGCTCCTGATTTTATTAGGGAATTGACCGGAACCCTGACACTGATGATGTTGTAATTCTTTTTTTTTTAAAGAAATTAATAAAGGCATAGAATGTTCCTGTTTGCACTTCTCAATACATGTTGAAAAACACCACTGAACTGACAATACTAACATTATAGAAAATAAAAATAAAAATAAAGACAAATAATAATGTCATGGTTTGGATTAAAATAAAGCAAGAGATGTATACAATTAGAAAAATGCAACTAATAATCTCAAGTGTTAAAAGTATAAGGGGAGAAAGAAAACAGGAACAAATTAATAGATAAAAAGTTATTAAAATGTTTTGATGCACAGGCAAGTTAAAAAAGTCTTGATTTTCAATAAAAAGTAGTGTTTTTTTAGAAGAAGCAAAGCAAAGTTTAAAACTGGATTCCCACCTTTTCTTGCCAGATTTCTAGTTGTGCCTTTTAGCTATCCATCTCTACGATGTTATATTAAATCTCTACTTAATATAACACATATAAAAAATCCATGCATTGTAAATTCCCTTCAGTGGGAAAAGACTGAAGGAGCTTCAAAGACTAAAGGAAGAAAATGTAAAAATAAAAGGTGAGGGAAGGCAATCTTTTTCATAGTCAACAAGAGGACCACTTTCTCTCTGCTTGATTTTATGTGTGTGTAATTCAGAATAAGGTTAAGAAATAGTAAAAAAAGAAAAAAGAAAGATGGAATTATTTACATGGGCCAGTATCCATTTCAGAGAGAAAGAATGATGCTCACCTGAGCGCTAAGTTGTCTCCAACAATGAATCCAAGAAGAAAACACAGGGGCATATGGAGGAAGCCCAGCAAGTAACCTACATAGCAAAGAAAGCTGTCAGAGGAGAACATACACATGACCGAGTACTGAGACAGAGAAAGTAACAAGCAAGGCATATATGGCAACAAGTCTGTTTGCTGCAGAAAAAAGCATGTTTTTGTCTTAGAAAGCAACTGCCTTGTGTTTTTCCTAACATAAGATTATAACAAATGTTTCTACAAGATGCTAGATATATGCATTTTATGGATTAGGCAGACCTTTCAAATTTTAAAATCTCTGTATTTTATAATTTGCCTCATATGGGATACGGTTGCCAATTATTATATACTTACTGAAGTTTAATATTGACTAATTTTAAGACTGACTTAAAACACTAAGTATTTTACATTGATCTGCAGCAGGCATATGTATAACATATAATTTTGAAATGTTATAGCTGGTTTTATAAGGCCTGTAAGTTCCCTTTGTATTGATTTTTTCTTTTTCTCTTTTCTTCTTTTTATTCTTCCCTTATTATTTTTCTGACTGCACTTCTAAAATAAATTATAATAAAAAAGAAAGGAAGTTACTGTATCTGCAAAATGTATTACTTGTGCACTCTAAAGCTAGATATTGCACAAATTTATAGGAAAAGAAATTCTTCATCAAGTTTTCTATCATTTGATAATTGTCAATGTTTATAAACTTGAAACATACTTGCAAAGAAAAAGTCTATATGCTTTATGTTTATTAAACTAAAAATGCATGTGGTTGATAAAAATGTTTGCCCCAAACACAAACCAGATATATATACAACCAAACCAGTTATTTTCTTCCTTACTTGATTCAATCCATATAAAATAAAGTCTATTCTCTCTCTCTCTTGTTCTTTTTTCTTTCTTGACAAAGAAGACAGGAAAGTACTGTTGGTCTTCTTTATGCATACAAGACTTAGAGTCTTTTATCTAGGAAACTGAGACTATTGAGTAATTCTGCTAAACAGGAAGCCTACTAAATTTTCACTAGAGAGATTAAGCTGTATTTGCTGGAGTGAAGGTGGGGTTTAATATCACATACCCACAGTTGTTCACTGCCATGAGATCACCCACAAGAAGAAAAGGGTATGTCAACATGCTTACAGCAATCTGTAATAAAGAAATATCTGAAGCATTTCTTCCATTCTTCACAGTTAAGCAAAAAAAAAAAAGCAAATATTGTAGGTAAAGAAGACTTTGTGCAAAAGAAATTGGAAAGGACCAGTTTACTATTATTATTTTTTACCAGAATTGGGTTACATATTAATATACATATAACCAACTCAGTGGGCCACAGAAACAATTATAAATAAAAAAACCTGCACTTAAAAGAGTTCTCAGTACTTATTATATTGCAGCTGCATTTTTCTGTTTATATGTACATCTGGAAAACAGAATACCTCTTCAGTTCCTATTGACCACAGCAAAAGATTTCTCACTAACTGTTTGGAAAAGATAGGTCATCATGATGTTGCTTTAGTCTTATCCCCAGCGAACTGACATGTAAACTGATATTGCCTTTAGTTATTCCAGGGTTATAGTAGTATTTTCCATTTTTTTATAAAGCCCGCGATACAAATGATCATTGATATCTCATTTATGATGTGATTTATAATGCAGGCAGGGCTGGGATCTGCCATCTCCAGACAGCTAGAACTTATAAGGGTAAGGAAAGAAGAATTCATGGGGAGCTGACTTTTTTTCTACCAGAACTCCAATTACATGTAGCTGCTCCCCATCTGCTTGTTCAGCACTGGCACTTGATACCAAGACTAACAGGGCTGGATAAGGTAGCAGTCAATTTCTCCATTGTCAGATCTCCAATCACAAGGGACTGAACCATCCAACTAGAGACCTAAAAGGAAAAGGCGTGGCCTCCTTTAACCTTTTGTGTTTGATGAGACTTTCTGAGATTGCTGAACTAACACAGATCGAAACATTTTCAAGCTGCCTCAAAACAGCTCCACACAACGTATTACAATTATCAATTGATGAGGTATTTGTAATCTGTCTTACATCTAAACCATCTGTGTAATCAACCTGCTTTCCCAGCATCTCACTTTATATAATATATTTATATATATTAAGTCACACAAACATCTAATGAAGTGAACCACAGCTCACAAATGCTTATGCCTTTTAATAAAATCTGTTAGTTGGGAAAGTGCTGCCAAGACTTCTATTTTTTGCCCCAATTCAGGGAGTGGAATTGTCTTTGGCCATGCTGGCTGGAAACTGCACTCCCAAGATATTAGGAAGAGATAAAGCCTGGGAAGAGCAACAACAGCTATGAATCAGGAACATGCAGCTATACACATTTCAAAAGGCACAAATCTTACATACCCCCATCACAAACTTAGTGTAGCTCCGAATGACAGAAGCTTGGTTGAACTGTAAGAAAAAAAATAATATAAATCCAAAGTTTCTTGGGGACCAGGGCAACATACATGTTAAATAAATACATGAAGACACTTGACAATAAACTCTTGCTAAGGCATATGCATGGCAGAAGCCTTAACACAATAGCAACCTCATCAGTCACTGACCCTCAGAAGGAATGGCATCATTTTAGGGTCATAAGAAGTGGTGGTGGTGAAACCAATGCAACTATAATTTTATTAGGAAAAAAGAGATTAATTAGAATAAGACCCTACTTGACTATAATTAACTTTAGTCACACCGGACCAAGCGTAATATTTGAATCTTATTAATAACTAAAAATACCAAATTTTATTATTAGTTAGGAAATAGCTTTCAGCGTTCAATATATTTTGTTTTTCCTTAGACTTAGTTTACTTCCTGTAGAAAAAGACAGTAAGTGAATATGGGGAAAACTGCCAGCATAAAACAAACAAACAAACAAAAATTGGCCAGAATGAAATGATTGTTGTACAATAATACTTAAGAAAGAAATTCTGGTTTCTTTCAATCCACTTTCTTGCTTGACATCATCATGAATTATTTATTAGATTTATATCCCTTCCTCCCAGGTTTGCATGGAAGTCTACCTGGGAATGTCTATTTATCCTTTCAATCATTATATGTATGAGGTGGATTGGGCTGAGGATGTACAATGGTTCAAAATGAATTTTCATGGCTGAGGTATGAACGTGCCCCATAGCTGGGAGCAGTCTGAGGTCTTACCCACTATATTGCAGTGGATCTTTGGGGAAGAAATGTTAAGAGTCCAATAAGATTAGGAAGGACATCACTCACATTGTCATCCACAGCGTAAGTGTTGATAAAATGAGCCAGAAGGTTGCAACACCACAGAAAAATAAGATCACCTAGGACATGAGGAACTAAACCTCTGAGGGAAAAGAAAAGAATAAGAGAAAATATTAAATAATAATACTCTTAAATTAACCTCATACAGTTTAGAGAATAATAATAGTAAAGTATGTAAAGATTATACATATGAAATCTGTATTTGGAATACAAAAACCTAGAGAGATTGTTTGGAGCTTAGAGACTAAATCAAGTCCTAAGGCATGTAGTAAAAAAATGAAAAATACAAGATCTTAGAACTTTTATCAACGCTCTAATGCACATTGAGGAAAGGAAAGAAAGAATGAACCCCAGGCAATTTTTTTTATTATTAAAAAGTTTTACAACCATAACCCACCATTTTCCCCCTACTTCCCCCCCTTCCTCTCC
>JANHGC010003040.1:116808-131342 GCA_027560395.1 Boaedon fuliginosus | reverse complement strand
GTATCATCAGCGTAGTGATGATACCCTACCCCGTGTCGTCAGATGATCTCACCCAGCAGTTTCATGAATACCTTAAATAGGAGGGGGGAAAGGCTCGAGCCCTGAGGAACCCTGCAATGCAGGGCCCTCGGGTTCGATCTCTGTCCCCCCACCAACACTGACTGGGTATGGCCTGAAAGGTAGGAGGAGAACCACCGCAAAACAGTGCCTCCCACTCCCAACCCCCTAAACCACCCCATGGTCGATGGTATCGAAAGCCGCTGAGAGGTCAAGAAACTCCCCTATCCTGAGCATGCCAGAGATCATCCATTAGTGCGCCCAATGCCATCTCGTGCTGTACCCGGGCCTGAACCCAGATTGCAAAGAATCCAGATAATCAGCTTCATTCAAGGTCTGCAGGAACTGAGAGGCCACCACCTTCTCAACAACCTTCCCCAAAAAGGGAAGGTTGGAGACCGGCCAAAAGTTATTCAAAACAGCCAGGTCCAGGGAAGGCGTCTTGAGGAGGGCCTCACCACCGCCTCCTTCAAGGAGGCGTGAAGGATCCCTCTCTCAAAGAGGCGTTAATAACCACCTGGAGCCAACTGCGTGTCACCTCACGGCTAGCCAAACAGCCAGGAGGGGCATGGGTCCAACAAACAGGTGGTGGTACTCACAGCACCAACAACCTTGTCTACATCATCAGGGCAGGGGCCACAGGAACAAACTCATCTCAGATAAAAGGACTAAGACCCGCTGCCGTCATCTCAATGAACCCTGTCCAACCAGAGTCAAGGTCTGACTGAATCTGAGCGATTTTGTCTAAGCGATTTTGTCAGGTCTACCCTGCAAGGGCTCCTCGGTCTCCGTTGGTCTCAGGAGAGCACGAGTCACTCTAAACAGGGTGGCTGGGCGACAGTCTGCAGACGGGATAAGAGCGGCATAGTACGAACGCTTTGCCACTTTTATTGCCCCTAAATAGGTCTCAATATAAGCTCCTAATATTGACCAGTCGGATTCGGATTTCCCCTTCTTCCAGCAGCGCTCTAGACGTCTCCTCTGTCGCTTCATTCCCCGGAGCTCCTCAGTAAACCAAGGGGACCTCGGGGGTCTGCGAACAGTGAGAGGTTGCAAAGGCACAACACGATCCAGGGCCTCGGCAGTGGCATTATTCCATGTAGCCACCAGGGACTCGGTTGTGCTGTGGGTCAGGGTCTACATTCCTACAGCTCCAAATGAACTTGCTGTGGCAGGCCTGAAGATGCTTCCAAAATGGCTTCAGCACAGAATGGCTTCAGGGCTGACAGGGGTAATATTAAAAAAAGAATATGGAAAAAGTGAAGGTATATAGGTAACCCTACACTTATAAACATTCATTCATTCATGATCGTGCTGAATGAATGGACATATGACCTATATTCAAAGTTATGGCTCTTGCAGCATCCCTTCAGTCTTTTGATGAAAATTTGGGTGCTTGACCATTTGCCCTTCCTTACAATTGGCTGTCCCCAACCTGACTATCTTCCCATCTTCTGGGCCTCCTCCCTGCCCCATCATGCCTTACTACACCTATATCTTCCAAAGATTGCCTTTCCAGAAGAGCATTCAGATGATGTGATGCATGGCCTTCCCACAGAGGTTGCCCCCCCCCCCATTCTCATGATATCTCCAAAAGGTGCAATTTTCCAAATCATGCCCTTGTGAGAGATCATAAAATTGGTGCCTGCTTCCAGAATGGCACAAAGTGGCCTCTGTAGGAAAGTCATGAATTTTATTTATTTTTATTTATTGTATTTCATTAGATTTATACCCCGCCTCACTTCCCTGGTCAAGGGAAACTTGAGGCAGCTAACAACAATTAAAATACAATGTAATACAATATAAAAAGACTAAACCAACAGTCAACACATTCAAGGAGGGGACAATCACATTGATTGGGAGGAATTTTGAAAAGATGATCTTCAATAGAAGTAAGTGGAGCAAAGTATGACATGGCAGGGAGGAGAGTCAAATCTGTGGGGCTTGTTGGGTCAAAAAAGAGGCACAAGGCTGTGGGACCCGGCAAAACAGGAAGCTGTGCATGGGTGACTTGGGTTTTGGGGAGACCCTGGGAAGCCTGGCTCAGGCCACATGTAAGCTGGGGAACTGCTGCTTAAGCCTGCCCTGGACCTCTGGAGGCCTTTCAGACTTCCTTAGGCATTCTGGCTTCCACTTAACAATACACATGGTACTTAATAGCCACAGTGGGGAGGGTGCCTTGCTTAATGACTGCAATGATTTACAATTCCACGCTCAATTGTGGTCATAAGTCAAGGACTATCTGTAAAGGAATACACTGGCAAGGATCATTGGTGATAAAATATTTTATTGAGCTTTACAGACATAGTCTGAAAAACGATTGTCAAATATTGTTATGATTATTGTTATGATTGTTATATAAATATCAGCTTAGCTTAATTTAGTGGAAAGGGTAAGAAAGAATTCAAGATTGTCTCCCTTTGATTTTCTTGTTTATAAAAGGGTGCAGAGAGAAACTCTACCAGGCTTTCAGGTTGCTACTGTTATACCTTGCAAGCAATAGAGTTTCTGTAATCTTTGTGATGTCTGTTTCCTGACCTCTCTTACATTGAAGTTATGACACAAGATCTATAGAGAGAAAGAGATTATGTTTTTATTTGATTTTTTTATTGATAGCAATTCCTTTTAGTTTTGTCCAACTTTCTCCAAACATGGTGTGTATTTGTGGATTTGTTTTGTTTTTGCAACTTTTAGTTCAATAACCTGCTGTTGTACTGTGTACCAAAAGTCATTCAAGTGGGTGCTGAATTTCAAGTGCGCCACCGGATTGATGTCAATGGCATGAAGGTCAAGATATTTTATTGTCTATTCATTTATTTATTTGAGTCAATTTGTAAAACAGCTTTGATGACTTTGAGGACTTTGAGTAAGATAGATAGAGTTGCATCTATGGTAAAGAATTCGAGAATTCAAAAAGGGAAAGAGAGAGAGAAAGAGAGGGAGAGAGGGAGAAAAGATAATTTTGCTTTAGAGCAGTGGTTTTCAAAGTTTTTATTCTACAGAATCTGTTAGTTTAAAAGTATTTCCCAGAGCCCCTGATAAAGAGGCAAAAACTAGTGGCAGAAAATTGGTTGTGTTTGAGTGAACTTAATTTCTCATGGAATTTCATCACACTGTCATGGAGAACAGAGTTTGAAAAGTCCTACTTTAGAAAATGCAGAGATTGCTAGTCAACGTCTTTCTGCAACTCCTTGAAGCAATGGAGTCTTTTCCTTAGGATCACTCAGCTATCCTATACATTTCTTACAGTATGCTCCCTAGAAAAGATGCTTTCCTGCTGTAATGGTATGTGAGAATGACCTGGAGAGACAGGGAGAAGATCCATAGATTAGACAACAGTCAGAAAAGAGGCAACTCAATCCGAAGAACGCATGGCAGGAACCACCCCTGGTTTCTTGGACTGTAAAGCAGGGTGGGGGGAGATGCACTTTCATACTTGCCAACTGTAACCTTACAATAAAGTTAGAGCTAGTACTTCTGGGTGTCCTTCTTGTCTGGACTACCTTGCAAGGCTGATAACAATCTTGCAAGTCTCAAACTACATCCATTCCCCCTTGCCTTTACAGTCCAAGAAATCAGGGACAATCCCCTCTGGGATGTTTGCCATCCCCTGTTCCTTATGCAGAGTCAGGTGCCTCTTATCTGAATGTTGTCTCTATGGTTTTTCTTCCTTTCTTCCAAGGTCATACCCACATGCCATTAAATTTGCTGAATCCCATGCCCTTAATAGGCTTGCTCTAGCAAGGGGAAAAGTGAAGTTAGAAAAGTATTTCTTTCTTATTCTATTTGTTCCAAATGTTAACATTATAACATAAAAAACATAACATATAATATCATTAACAGAGAACTACAAAAACTTGAACACAACCATGCTTCAAAGGAGAAGTCAAGGAAACAGATTAAAAACATTCTGATTAGCTTGAAAGTTGAGACAGTTCTGTGCCCATTCTATTTAGCTTCATACCAGAAAACAATAATGTTTCAAACTGGAAAAAAAATCCCAAGGGAAATTATATATCTGTCTGAAGTAAGCTTAGTTTCATAGTTTAAATCGTATACAACTGAATGAGCCATATGAAGTAAATTAGTACTTACTCTCATTTCAGTGCTCTAATTTTTTTCTTTTAGGTTCGAGAACTAAATGATGTACAGTTTCCTCATGCTTTCCTTGTGTCAGGGAAGCAGCGGACTCTAGAACTACAAGCTGGGTAATTAAGCAAGAAATGTAGCCTTTTTTTATTCTAGCAAAAGAACGTAAACTCTGTCTCTCCAATAAATGGCATCTCTTTCTCGGCAGGTCCCAGGAGGAGATGGATGCCTGGATTAAGGTAATTTGGTTTTTTTTTTATGTTTAGGAAGCATCCTGGCCAATGAGGAAACCAAAATATTCTCAATAAGTATAATGGGTTATGAGAATAACCTTGAGAGACAGGAAGAAGAGCTCATAAGAGAAATCTGAATCCAAAGCATCAATGGGATGGGGAAAATTTCTCAGAATTTTTCCTCCCTAGTTCTTTGAAATGACAGAAGGGGTGGGATTTGGAAGTTAAATTGCTCTTGAGATATAAAATCTCCTTTAAGTCAGACTTCATAGACATATTGTAGTTTTCTCTGTAGCAATATAGAAGTGACTTATTATTGCCTTCCCTCCCTTTTTTAATTTCCAAACTTTGGTATTTTTTAAGTGTTCTCTCACCCAAGCCCTAACCATGTCCTTCCCTATTTAGCTTTTCAAGATTAGATAAGGTCAGTTGGATGCTACCACATAGCTACATCTTAAGAAATGACCCAGAATTAATTCAGTATCCTTCAATATCGAAGGCACTGATGTTGGTGATTTCTAATTTTGGCAGCTAGATTAAGACCTTTGGGAACTCACTTGGAGATCTTTAGTGGCTCAATCATGTTATGACAGGGCTGTCAAACTCCTGGCCCATGGGCCGGATGTGTCACGTTGGCCACGCCCACACTTTGTTTAGCGAAGGGGAAAAAAGTCCCAATATGTCACAAGATGCTGCCTTGATGATGTGAGTTCGGCACCCCTGCATTATGTGATAGGGCAGCCCCATGCATTTAAAGGGAAATCAATTTTATTCAATTATACAATGTGTAATAGAGGTGAGAGCAGAAAGCTCAATAAGGAATTTAAGCCAAAGCTGGGGAAGGTTTTAGTACTTCCCACTTTATTCTTAAAATCCCCAACCCATATACACCCATATATAAATCCACCCATGCTTAATCTTCGATAAGGTCAGTCTTAGATTAAACAGATAGGAACTGCTACCGGTATTTACACATGTAAATGGAAACTAAGCTTCTTTTCAGAAATCTTTCTATTCAAAATGTTTTCTTCCTCTCTCCCAGACCTTCCAGTCTGCCATCAACAAGAAAGAAAAGAGGAGCGAAACCTTCAAGGCTGCAAGCCAAGGGCAAGAAGCAGAGATGCAAGACTCCAGTGTAAATCTCCAGTTATACATATATTGTGACTCTATCCCATTTGCACTTTAGAGCTATTTCCTCTTTTAAAACCATGAGCTCATTTTCCAAAGATTGTAACTATGTAAATTTACAAAGACCTTAGAAGTCTCTGATAAAGAAAGGGGAAGGGGAGATGTACAGAAAACACATCTAACAAAGTGTTGTCATTAAGTCACATTTACTCTAGTCATGCTACTTTTGAATTGAGGCTGTCACACCCTCTGTGTGGCCAGGGGTTGACTGAAAGGGGTTGCTTGACTCAGAGCCTCTTTTCTTGCAGCAAGGCCAGTCCCAGGAGCTGGGCAAGTGGGCTCCTCAGTGGGTAAGAGACAAGCTGGTCACCATGTGCATGCGCTGCAGAGAGCCATTCAATGCTATCACACGAAGAAGACACCACTGCCGAGCTTGTGGCTATGTGAGTGAGCTTATTTGTTCTCTACCCCCCCCCAATTGTTTTGGGATAGAACAGTCAAGGTAATTGATAGGTCTTGCTGATCTGAAGAACTAATACTGAGTACAGGGGTGATTATGACTAGTGGAATGGCAGACCTGAAAAACCTTGCCAAGAAAACTGCAGGGATGTGTCCAAGCAGTCTCCAAGAACTGGATACAATGAACATTTTAAAAAAAATAACTCATCACATTTAACCTTCTCCAAACATGTGGTTTTTCTCCCGGAGGCAGGTGGTGTGTGCCCGGTGTTCTGAATACAAGGCTGAATTGCAGTATGACAAGAATGGACTCAAACGTGTCTGTGCGGAATGCTATGTCTTCCTAACAGGGAATTTGCTGCCCGTTGAGCAGCATGGGAAGCACAAAGGCATTCTGGAGGTGAGGAAAAAGCAGATTTGGAATGTCTGCTTCTTCTCTTTCTCAGGCTTGTTTCTTGGTCTGTCGATAATGGACCTTCTGGGTAGGAATTTTGTTATTGTTGCAATTGCACTTTTGTCATTTTGAAAATACTTGTCTCGCAAATACTTCCCCATCAACTTTACCTACCCAGAAGCATGACACATAGCCATCATGTTCTTTACTTTCAGGCAAGCAACATTATGCAGCATAGAAAGGAGAAAAATATAGAAGAGCCAAATAAATTAAAAGCCTGAGGTACAAGGGGGAAAAAGAAAGAAAACATAGCTAAAGGCACTTTACGCTAAAATAATTCAGTCTAAGTCTCCATACTTTTCTGTCTTTTCAAATCATCTTGGCTTCCCTCAGGAACATAACCTCTCATATGTATGTATTGTTTATAATTGCATATTTATTCAATGCTTATTGTTTATATTGCCTTTATTCTTTAAACATCTTTGTCATCAGAGCTAACCATGTCATCTTTGTCATCAGAGCTAACATCTGTAACATCTTTGTCATCAGAGCTAACCAGAGCTCCACCAATTTCTCAGATTCTCATCTCTTCTTCAGCCCTCGACTCTTCTTTCATAGGGTTGTTGCATTATTCTTTCTTTCTTTATGACCAAACCACCTCAATATACTGTATATATATTCACAGATAAGCTCATCTCTGTATATTTTTTAAAAATATTGTTAAGTATATTTGCAGATGAGCTCATCTGTGGATAAACTAAACTCAATTTTGGGGTGTATTTTGAAATCTAAAATTCATGGCTTATCAACAAGTACATATGGTATTTTTTCATTCATTCATACATTCATTCATTCATTCATTCATTCATTCATTTCTTTATTTCTTTATTACATTTTTATTCCACCCAACTCCCGAAGGACTCTGGGTGGCTTACAACATGGATAGCAATAGCACTCAGATTTTATATACTGCTTATCAGAGCTTTACAACACTCCCCAAGCAGTTACAGAGTCAACTTATTGCCCCCAACTATCTGGATCTTCATTTCCCTGACCTTAGAAAGGATGAAAGGCTGAGTCAACCTTGAGTCTGGGAAGATTCGATCTGACAATCTGCTGAACAAGTCAGCAAAGACTGCAGTGTTGCATTTAACCACTGTGCCACCGAAGCTTTTTTTTTCATAGTTGTCACTCATTGCTGTATTCAGCCTATCACTTCTACTCCTATTCCTACTCCTATTCCTACTCCTACCACCTTTTTATCAACATTTGCATGTCTTCAGATTTCTTCATTGCAGTGAACTTCCTTCCAAGCCAAGGTAGAAAAATATATTTCTCTATTTTTCAGAAGTTATAGATCAGATGCAATGGTTCATTCCATTTTCCTTTGACATAATTCAATCACTTTAGACTTCAATAGATTACTTTTCAAATCCATGCTCCTTTTGTATCATCCATTTTTATAACATTTGCTACAAATATTTGAATCCTCAGCTAACAATTATGGTATTGTGTGCCTGCAAAAATCTGAAGGTTGGCATATACATCATGTCTTCACCAAAACACCTCTCATTGTCACTAGAAACATTCATTGTGCATTGATCCACGAATACATTAAACAAAAAAAAAGGAACAACACACATTCTTGCCTTCGCCTCTGTTCAGTGTTGAACATTTTTATGCATTCCATTTATTCTCATTCTTTATTTCTATTATATGCCATTGTAATTACAGTCAACCAAACTTCAACTTGATATTTGCACAAAACATTGAAGCATATTCACTTTGGAATATGCTGTTTCTATGTTTATAAATATAGAATAAACTTTGTTTTTCACATTCATACATTTCTCAAAGACCTGCTGAAGAGCAAGACTCCATTCAGTACATTTTTTGCCAGGTGTACTAAAAAGCCTACTCCAGTTCCCAAATGTTGTTCTCTGTTCTTGCTACTTTCCCCTTTTTATCTGGGAACTATAATGGCATTCTTCCTTTATAAGGGTCATGATCAAAAATAGATGCAAACTTTTCACACCTTAGACAAGTCAAATGGCTATGCCATAAAAAAAATGTACCTGTAGTTTTAGATTTTTAAATAAATACATTTTCTATTTGCACCATCTTTACCTACAGCTTTACAATTTTTCAATGTGATTGCAGCATTTATAACTTCCACCATTTTTTTCTTGAAACATTTATAATGGGGTTATCAAACTGGATCAGCATTGTAATTCTCCTCCACAGGCTAGCTGGGGGTGTGTGGGGGACAGTCGGGACCAACACCATGTGCAGTGTCCTGATGGCCAAAACGGGGCACAGTGGGCTGGTCCTTTGCTATTTCCAGGCAGGCCAGATTTAAGCACCCCTGATTTATAACATTATTTTCAATTTAACTCTTCAACATGTCTCTATCATACTCATATACATGTTTAAAAAACTCTTTCCAACACTGTCTCGTTACAATTTCATCCAAAATAACTTGTTCATTATTAATTGCTATAGACTTCTTTTTTAGGTCTTTTAACAACTTCAGAATGTTTTTTTATTTCCATCAAAAATTGCTCTGCATTTTCTTTGCCTCTTTTAATAGTAGTATGTTCTATAACTATATTCTTTGCAACTATTGTTGTGTGCTCTATAACTACAGTATATTATTTGCAACTATTGTTTCTCTATATACACATGATACAAATGCCTTTTAACTTCGTTTCTTGCAGCACTAATTCTATTATATGCATTTTTCTTCACTGTGGGCCTTTTTCACTTTTGGCTGCCATCAAGCATTCTTTTTAAAAATAATTCATTATCATTATCATATACTAGAGATTTCCTTGGGACCCAGTAACATATTTCTTTTCATTCTGTACCAAGTAGCTTCAATATCCTCTTTTGCAGATCCACTTTCCATTATTTCTATTGAATGATTAATCTATTCTTGAATACGTTTTTAGCAGATTCATCTCTCCCATTATCACTAGAGCATAATATGCAGCTATTACCACCCTACAAATTCATATGCACCCACAACCACCTAAACAACATCATTTCATACTGTCTGACATATGGTTTAGCACTTTCATGTACAGGTAGTCTTCAGTTAACAATGGGAATTGGGACCAGAATTTCTATCGCTAAGTGACACAGCCATGAAGCATAATGTCATATGATCATATTAGTTCCAGCACTCCTGGTTGCTGTCATTAAGTGAATCCCACACTTTGAACTTCTTGCTGTTGAGCATCCCTCTAGTTATATGAGTATGATTCAGCCACCTGACACCTGTTTGCAATTACAATGTTGCAGCATCCTATGACTATGAAGTCACCATGTGAGACTTACTGCTTTCTCCATTGACTTTGCTTGTCTGAAGCCAGCAGTGAAGGTTGCAGTTGATGATCACATGACCAAGGGACACAGCAATGATGTAATTGCAAACCAGGTGTTAAGTGCCCAGATTATAATCATGTGTCCATGAGGAATCTGTGATGGCCAGAACTTCAAGGACCACTTCTAAGTACAACTCATTCAGCACCATTAAAAAATTGAATGGTCACCAAACAAGTGTTCATTAAATGCAGACCACCTGTAAAACAACTATATTTTTTCTTGGATTTCATGCTGTCTACTCCTCTTACATTCTAAGTCTCAATCTTTCATAGAGCATAAATATCACTATAAATTATGGCAATGTGACTTTTGTTGCCCATTATGACTTTGATCATGGATTGAAATTTTGTACTATATAGAAAATACGTCAGCTAAATTATCAGCCGTAGTTATAACCACGTGCAGCTTTTTTTTTTTGCTGAATTAAAGAAGAAATTAGTTTTGCACATTTTGGCCAATATGCTACAAGCGCAGCCCAAACCTAGTTTTATTCTGAGTATGCTCACACTATTCTATGCAAAATAGAATCTCTAATCAAGAGACTAATTTGAAATCCAGTATGGTTCAAGAACTAAACAACTGTTTCTAAATGCAGTGCATAAGGGACTAATTAGTATATATTAGCATACATATTAAGAACCTCACAAGTTAATGTGCCTAATTTGGGCGTGGGAAGCCTAGTTTAGGTCCTCCCTTCCAAGATAAACTCCTTGGCTGATTTTACACAAACACTGACTCTTAGGTTATTTTGCCTCCGAATCTAAGAATGCAACTGGAAAAGCTTTTACCTAAAAATAATGATTTTTGTAGAAAGACAAATCATTGAATAACACATTTGTTTCATTTTATTTAGATCAAGATTAAGAAATGTAAGGATCTGTTGGCTCCATTCAGCCTATTGATTTCTGAATTGCAAGGCCTTTATGAAGTTGCATTATCAATGCATGGAACGCCTGGATGACATCAACATTTGGGATTAATGACATTACCTATTTCAGATTTTTTATGTTCCTTAGTCAGATCTGCCAAATATATTTCATTTCTACAAGGTCTATGACAGGGGTTTCCAACCTTGGTATATTGAAGCTGGTGGACTTCAATTCCCAGAATTTCCCAGCCAGCAAAGGAATTCCTCCTTTGGAGTTGAAATCCTCCAGGGTTCAAGTTGCCAAGGTTGGAGATCCTTGGTCTATGAGACTCCTTCTAATCATTTTATGAATCCTGGCAAGGTTGTAGGAGAGGGAAGAAGTTTAACATCAGCAATTTTTTGCCGATGTGTGATTAGATTTTGAAGAGCAATTCTGTCTATAGAAGCTGGTTCTGGGATATGGTCAAGCTCCTTACTGGACTAAGGAAAGATGCTTAGTTATCAGTGTTGATGCTTTATAAAGTATTTCAGACACATTCATCCTCCACAGAGGATTTTAGCTATGACAGCTGAATGAAATCTCCATGCTCCCTTTTGGGTAAGAGTTAGTAATAATGCTGTGAATCATTTGTTTAATTGGCAGAAAGAATCTGCAGAAATATCAGGACAGAGCCTAATGTGCAGTTTTCTGCAGCTTATGGATAAGAATGGAAAGGGGATCATGCGTGGCTGGTTTGTGATCCCACGAGATGATCCACTGGTGTTGTATATTTATGCCGCACCTCAGGTATGTTTTTGCATAGAGTTTATTATGATGGAAATTAATAAAGCTTACAAATGAGCTGCTTCCCATCTTCTAGAACCCTGCCCTTTCATGATTAATTCTTTCATAATATCAAGCTTGGGTTTAGAAGAACATAGACATTAGTGACAGGAAAAGTTCTCCATTCCAAACTAGCTATAAGATGTAAATATTTTTCAGTTTCTCCCTTCTCCCATCATTTCCCATCAGCATCATCTCAGAAAATATATTAGATGGCCTAATATGTCCAGGGTGATGCATATGTCATTTATTTCACTGTTCCCCCATAACAGGAATCCCATGAAGTAGGTTGGAATTGAAAGATGGTGACTGGTTTAAAGACACTCTATGGGCTTCAGTGGCAAAGGGTAGGCTTGAGCTTGGGTCTCCACAAACTTAAATATTATTTAATTACAGAAGAAGCATTTTTATTCCAACTTCATCCTTCCCTGTGATTTTCCACTTCTGGAGGGAAATCATCCCACCCTAGCCTGACACTTTCACATGTTTGGGAGTCACCAGAGCAGGGAAGTTTGAATGTATTCCACTGAGGAGAAAAGCAGTAAGAAGTAGAGAGTCCAAGCTGACTGAGGTCCTGCAATTTGACTTGAACCCAGAAGTAATTGATGAAAAACCAAGGTAGAAATCAGAATATATGAGAGGCAGGATGCACAACTCCCAGCACAAACAAGAAGGCTTTCTATAATTCTGCTCTGCTGAGGAATTTAATATATAGTTCTGCTTAGTCAAATATACTTCAGAGTGATCTGAAATTTCACATTCTAGCTTTGGGAGTGCCTGATTGTGAATAAAAATATTGAATAGAGAGGAATGAAGGAAGTTATTATTTATTACATTTATATGGCTGCCCATCTAGACTGATTTCAACAGTTTTAGTTAACTTTTCCATACTTAAGCAATAGCAGCCTCTTGAGGCTGATTTTGGTAAAACAAAATAAACCAAATTGAAAAGAGGGGAAAAATACAACTATGGACAAAATTAGTTTGGACATTTACTAGTACAGAATCATATCAGTTCGATGATAACAAAGTGATCATATCTCAAGAAAGATAATAAAATTAGTTATGGGACATTTGAAAATAACTGTATTTGGATTCTTTCCTTCACCCTTCCCAGGATGTCAAAGCCTACACCTCTATCCCCCTGTTGGGTTACCATATCAAGGAGCCATGTCAGAATAATCCCCGTCACATCTTCCAGTTGGTACAGTCCAAACAGACCTATACCCTGGTTGCTGACACTGAAGAACTGAAGCAGCGCTGGATGAAAGCCATTGAACAGTCAGCCAGGGGAGGAGAAGAAGAAGATTCATGTGATGATCTGGAATAATTCAAGCTCCTTCTGAGGCTGTTTCATACTCTGCCACTGCAATAAGCTCCGAATCTGGGTTATAAATTCAGTCATATCTTTCAGTTATAACTTTTCAGTGGTTTCCAATCATAGCATTTGTGTCTAGTAGAGATTTCCTTGGCTTCCTGGCGAGCCTGCCAGTGGAACTACCATATATTTAGCGAACTATTCAAGTCCTAGTAAATTGTTGATTTGCCATTTAAATTTGCAAACTTTAATTGATAGACTGTCCTGTTCATATACATATTACATGCTTATGTCCTGTTCATATACATATTACATACATATTCCTGTTTGTGCATATACCTCTTTTGATCTACAGCTATGTCAGGGAAATTATTATCTTGATCAGAGATTCGGACACTGAAGAATCCAAAAGTGCCTCCTTCCATCTATTAAAAAGAAACGGTGAAGGGGATCTTTATCCTAATTCCAACTACAAAATATAATCTATGCCAGGCCAACCTGTCTTTCAGGCCGAAGGAGAATTGTATACATGGCAGGCTAACTTACACTGCTTTTAAAACATTTAGATATGTTCATGGAGGTTAAACCTACATTTTGCTATAATAGCCAAATTAAATCTTCATATTCAGAAAAAGAATGTAGGGAAAATGGCAGGTGATTCTTTTTTTCTGCCAGACTTTTTAGTGAATTTCTAAAGACATCAGAATGATCACAACTGGAGACTGAATGTTGTCTCAGATTGGCCATATATATACCAGGAAATGCCGCAAAGGTATTTTAGGAGGTTATATTAGTGAAACCAAACATGTTGAATGTTTCAAACGAGAAATAAGGTTGGACTATCTGAATTTATTTCATCAACTACATGGTAATGGCTGCAGATTGTGTAGTCTATTTTCTGATACTTCTAAGCATATAATTATTTTATTCTTTAGTTGATTGCTTTCTTAGTTGCAATCCCTTTCCCTTTAGGTCAATAAATCTCTGCTTATTTTGTCATATATCATATCATTACATTGATGGAAGAACCAATCTACAATGGCCTTCAAACCATTTATCTGTACTGTGTATTTTATTGTCAATTATTCAGAATCAAGATATCAATGTTTATTTGAAGCTGTTGTGTTCTATAGAACATCTTGATTTTTTTTTAAAGGAATAGTGGAAACTCCAAATAAAAACAAAAACTTCCGTCATTTTTGAAAAAATACAAGAATACTTTTTGGATCAGCTTTTGCAGAAGGTAATATGGTGGCATGAGTACAGCTCCATGCTTTATTTATTACCCAGAGAAAAAGTAAGCAAGTTGGCACTGGTAGGAAGCAATTGGGAGGAAACTAAAAGAAATAGAAGGAAACATTCTGTTCTATCAGGGTTTGAATCTTGTTACCTTCCTTATCTTGTGAGAACACTCATGACATGTTTTCAGAATTCCAAAATTTCTACCATCTCCAACAAGTTGGAATCCTCTGCTCTAAAACTATTTCCCCCTCGAAGCTTAACCCATTAGCATATCTGTATTCATTACCCCTATCTATCAGTACATGATGCTACAGTGATCTTAATCTGATGACCTCCAGATAGGTTGGAACACCACTCTCAAAATTCCAAGGTAAGACATAGTGATTGGGAATTCTGGGGTTGGTATTCCAACACTTTCAGTGGATGTTACAGCATAAACGAGAGAAAAGCTTGCAAGATGGATACTGTGCATGTCCAAATAATCTATATATATAAAGCAAAGAAAATAGTTTGTATGTGCTCAATACAAATATTCA